>JAMKCH010053695.1:0-38867 GCA_023653785.1 Ophioderma brevispina
TTCCGATTCTGTCCTTATTATTTGCTTCTGGTATTAACATTTGCAGGGTATGGTAGGAGGATACATGGAATGTTACATAATGCAAAAATCTGAAATTTTGATGATTTTTTTGATTTTTGATTTAGCAAATCACTGATAGTGTCTTTTTAATTGGAAACAAGCTTGTTAGGGGACATGAGGTCGTCAGATACAAAAATTCAAGATGTGGCTTTGAACAATTGTGAAAGTTAAATCAATCATCTTTGCGAGTCATATAAAGTTTTATCACCGTGAGTTTATTTATAAATTGCGCCGACGAGGTAAATCATGGCGACTTTTGGTACCATAGGGGAGTTCTCAGAAGATAAAGAAACATAGGGAACTTACACCGATCGTCGCAGGACTATTTTGCACAAAATGAGATTTACCTCAGGAGATCGCAAAAAGGGCAATCCTGAAACTCGGTAGTAGGTGCTACCACTTATCAGTTGATATCGCGATTGTTGGCCCCTAAGGAAACCAAAAGATGCACCGTTGAGGAGCGGTGACAGTCATTGATATTTCGTTACTAACGTTGGGATTTAGAGGGTTGAGAAACTGTGTGTAAAGACCAATGCCAAAATATCCGCTAAATCGGACTCAGTTTGGGACCGTTTAACTCATCAATTTCATTTAAATATACCAAACAGACCCATCTACAGCTTTTGCATCCTGGTAGAAAAACGATATTTGGAGCAACTTTTCTCATCCAACAAAAATGTGGATGAAGAAAATTTTGAAGAATTTTTTTTTGAAATTTGAATAGTTAAGGGAATGTTATTTCAAATGGCCGTTGCATTTCTTTCTTCAGCAGACCACAAGTACTTGATCGCGTGGGAAGAGATTAATAGTAGCTTTGTGGATGTTTTGTTACAGAGCGGACAAGTATATAGCTCGTCACCCATCGCCAAATATCATTGCCCATCACGAGCCCGAGTCGGTGTGATGTTGTATAATTTGCATCCCGATTTGCATTCATATTCAACATCGTCAAAAAAGCCACAAAACGATTCTGAAATTAAAGGTGGAGTCTGGACAGGATGAGGATTGCTGTTGCAGGTGCCATGGTAATGCTGTTGTCCGGAGAGATAATGCTGCAGCACCTGCAATGGCATGCCAGGGACGGCCAGTGTTGTTGTTTTGTTGCTGGTGATGCTGTGTGACTGAGCGGGGCTGTGGTGGGTATATGCTATGCAGAATACCAGTACCATCAAAGGCTTAGAACTGGTCATGCGTTTTTTGGAAATGCCAAAATTGCCCAAATGCTTGTGATGTGTTTGAAATTTTTACTATAGCATTTGGTTTATGGCTTTCAATGTTAGTCTACTGTTCAACCAGGCTGAACCAGCAACGTCATACACATTGTACAAACAGTGTAAGTTTGGTACAGACTAATGCAACCATGTCGCAATGCGGCGGCATTTCAGCAACAAGTTGCGGTGTTGGCAATCAAAATCATAAATTTCTGTGACGTATTTAAAAAAAAAGGACCCCAACGCAGTGCTCGATACTTTGTGCAACGTGTTTGCAAACCTTCACAGCGTGTTGCGAGCTTCACAACGCTTGCGAAGCTTCACAACGCGTTGCAAAGCTTCACAACGGTTGCTAAGGTCCACAGGGTCATAAGGGTCTACATGCCTAACGTATTGCCGCAAGCGTTGTGAGAAGTCACAACGCGTTGCGACTTTCGGCAACGCGTTGCGATTCAAGCAAAGTGTTGCGACATTCAGCAACGCGTTGCGGGTGTCGGCCAATCAAAAATCATGAATTCTGTGACGTATTTCAAAAAATATAAATTGCAGCAATACGTTATGGTCCTTATTGCCTTCACAAAGCGTTGCAAACCTTACAACCTTGTGAAGGTTACAACGCGTGGTGATTGGTTTGCAACGCGTTTGTGAAAGCCAAAGGGTCATACGTTTGCTGACAACGCTGTTTGTGGATCTATTTTTTGAAAAATACGTCACAGGAAATTCATGATTTTGATTGGCCGAGCGCCGGCAATGCGTTGCAGGAAATGTCGCGTCGCAAACGCGTTGTACTTTTCTCACAATGCGTTGCGGCAATACGGTATGACCCTTATGGTTGTGGACCTTCGCAACGGCGTTTGTAAAGCTCGAACGCGCTTTGTGAATCTCGCAACGCGTTGTGAAGGCTTGCAACGCATTGTGAGTTTCCACAACGCGTTGATTAGATACCTTGCAAGCGTTGTGGGTCTATTTTTTTAAAATACGTCGCAGAAATTGATCATTTTCATTGGCAACACCGCAACGCGTTGTGAAATTTTGGAAACGCGGACTTCTCACAAGGCGGTGCGGCAATACGTTATGGCCTTTATGGCTTGCATACCACGACAGGCGTGGTCCAGACACAGGCTCAGATACGACCCACCCAATGTGGAATATCTTATCGCAGCCACCTCGACTGAACTGCTGTGGAACTAATGCATGCATTGCAAGCCAGTTGGGATAGTCATTCAGCATCATCGCCATCAAAACACCATAATTTCCCGACTCCAAGCAAAGAAAAGCCTAAGAAGGTGGGTGAACCGGCATTCTGGTCCGATTTTAATGTTCGGAATTGTCTTGTATTAGGGGAGTGGTTTTCATTATTTACGCCAGTGGGGTGAATGGAGGAATTTTCCGTCTTTTTTAACGCTGTTGTTTCAGTCCCCCCCCTATCTCAAGTTTTGCTCAAATTTCATTTCCCGCCTCCCCCCCTGACTAGTAGAAAAAAATTTCATGTCCCCCCTCGAATATTTTCAATTATAACAATCATAAATTGGTTTACTACCCAGACATCATCTTTTGAGGCAAATCGAGAGTGAGTGCTTTCCCTTCTCATCATCAGCCGTTTTTTCTGTCCACTGTTGAAAACCTCACCAATGTTTTTTTTCCATGTTGGATTTCGGCCTATACCTTCCAACCCTTCCAAAACGCTGGCCTAAGTGCGGGTTTGAGGACCCTGGTACCTAAGTATTAGTGCAGTAACAGGACCCGGGATGGATGGTCCCCTACCTTTTCGAGAGGCTCTGTCAACTTTTTACCATGTTTCAGGAATGACGCCCCTGATACACGGGACCAACTGCTTTACATGACTCTCCGACCATGGGCGCCGGGCACCCTTGCATACACCTGCCCCTTACGCAATGGTGGGAGCGAAGGAGAAATTTCCATAACCACACTGCTGTGCATTATGCAATTTCGACCTTATAGGAAAATTTGGAGTATGACCCAGAAACACGACTCTTTGCGGGGCTCGAACCAGGGCCGCTCGTCGATCTTATACTCTGCCGACGGTTCAGCGCCTTAGACCACTCGGCCACCTCGCCATTGCTTGCTTCCCTTAGCTCTCCTAAGTGCATTGTAGGAGAATTATTTTATCTTGGAAGATAATTTCTATAATGCACATGGCAGTGGTAAATGTTTTTACTTATTGCTATTGCTCCCTGAATAATCAGAGCTTTTTGGAGAGAATTCACACTTTATTAAAAGCCAAATATCCAACAATAAATATTCTTGAATGACTCTTTTACTAGATTCTTTTAGTAACTGTCAAGAAATTGTAGACTCAATTATATTGTTTGGCGTAATAGTGTTAGAGGGTCCTATCTATCTGCTTTTAGTAAATGAACCTACATTGTACAACACTCGTCACGTTAGCGATTGGTCAAAAAATGTCTTGCCTGTTTTTGTCCGGTGCTCTATGTAATGGATGTGGTCTATGACAAGATGTGAAAGTGGTGCCTGAGCGCGTATCATGAGTAATCATGGGTGGGGTAACAGTCTTTCCCGTTTTTGGTTCCTGGCGGGGTACAGGGGCTGATCTCCTGGAAGCTCTTGGGTTTTAACATTTTTGCAGTGCCTTCAGAGAGCGCCTCAGGTATCTCATTATTTTGAAGGAGATGAATTATTTTTGTCACAATATTATTGCTTTACTTAGGCCAAAAACGTTTCTTCTTTTTATTAGTGATGATCCCTGTCAGAGCACTGTCCACTGTATCAGTGTCTTTGACATTTGTGAATCACGTAACATATAGGTGGTTGTTGGTCAAGGATATTGTGACACTGCTTTCTCAAGTAATGGAGATCAATACAAGCAATTGGAAAGTTGTTAGTAAGATGGTAAGATGTTAAATTTGTGCCCCATACCGCGTAGCACAAGCAATAATGGGTGGGGTACAGGATTCCACTTTTGGGCCCCTGATGGTGGTCCAGGGTCTGGGCCCCCGGAATCTCTTGGTTTTTAAGTATATTTGAGTGCCTTCAGAAAGCTCTCAGTTATCTATTTATCTTGAAGCAGATGAACTATTTATTAACTAATATTTCTTTACTTAGGCCAACATGAGATCTATTTTTCAGTGACATAGCACTGGGAGAAATTCCTGTATCAGAGTCTTTGACGTTGTGAGTCGCGTTTAACATATAGGTGGTTGTTGGTCAAGGAATATTGTGACATTCCTTTTCTCAGTAATTAAGATCAATACATGCAATTGGAAAAGTTGGTAGTAATTGGGATGGCCCTAATTTAAAGGAGGATGGCCCCGAGTTAAGTATTTAAGTTTTCATCTTTGATAGATTGGCTTTCACCCCAAAACTCCACCTGTAAGTTCACGGCGATATTTTAATTAATTTAAAATATATCCGTTTTGATGTGAGATCTAAAAACGGATTTTGGTAAGTCTTAGAGTACTGGTAAAATTAATATTGGTCGACCAAAATGGGCACAATTTTCACTCATAACTTCCAACCAAACATCCTTAGCCCTAAGAATTTTACAGGGTTAAATGAGGAAAATATTACTTCTTCTGATACCAAAATTTTGACCACTTCCGGTAAATTGGAGTCGGGGGACGGCTAGTTAGCGATCGGGCCATGGTACCTTTAAATTCTTTAAGCAATATATGATCATAATTACAACAAATTTTTAGTTATCAGTCTTAATTTTGGGTGTACGTATTTGTCATCTGCCAACCGGGATTGATTCTCAGATGGATACTTTTTACATTTTTGGCCTATATTGTGAACACAGAGCGCCCCAAAATCATTTATTTTATAATTCTGATCATTCTGCCAACCTTCATATCAACTTTTATATTTATGCTCTGATTTTAATTTTGATCTGGCCTATGGGTTTATATGATCTCAGCATGGATACAATATACAAGGGCCTAACAGTATTTGATAAGGTCTTGGTTTCGAGTCCCACTGCAGCCAACGTGTTCTGTCCCTTGAGTAAAAAGCGCTTTACCGTAAATTACTTCCGTGGGGTACCACATTATTCAATTAGTGCTGGGAAGGTAACAGACTCGCTATGTGCTGGAGGAGTTGCGAACCCCCCACAGCAAAATAATATTGAGGAGTCTGGCCCAAACGCAAGGAAAGAGAGATGGGCACTCCTCGCACGAACTTGCTCGGCACGACACTTTATTACCTTTTTTTAGCTTAATAAAAATTCCCGTTTTCTATGTATATCAAAATTTAAGTTGAATGTTTAGCCATTCATTTATACTGTGAGTTAATCACGCCATTCAAATTGGGGGCAATGGCAGTCAAAATCACCACTTTTATGATTAGATGAAGTGTTTTCTGTCATACTGAGCATTTCATATGACAAGCTTACTGTAGTGTAACACATTGGGGGTATGTCAGTCTTTGAAATGCATTAACATGTACGTACTTACTAAAAAAAGATTGTATTAAAATTCATGTTTTAGTCAATCCTGGGTTTGTCTTTTTGTCTCTTGTTGTGAGAAAACATTATGTTGATATTTTTGGTAGACATGCCATATTTTTAAAACCTCTACAGATCTAACAACGTCCAGGGATGGATATTTATATTTTTGAATTATACACCTTAAGTTAAAAGCAGATTTACCTACAAATTTTTAGCTGCCTTTTCATAGTCTAATAGCTAGCATCTTTTTTTTTTCTATCCTCTTTCCACCATACCCTCTTAATAGTTTTTATTTTTATGGAATCATCTTATTCCAATGGTGAAAAACAAATTTGTAGTTAGTTTCATAAAAAACACAATTTCATTTTTCAAATCATCACAGTTTTTCATTTTTTTATGATGGCTTTAACAAAATTTTCGTGCCCCCCCCCCCCCGTCTCTGTCACAAATTCGTGTCCCCCCTTCAATGTTTAAAAAAAATTTCGTGTCCCACCCCTGCTTTCCTCCATACCCCCCCCCCCCCGGCGTAAATAATGAACACGTCCCTAGTCACCTGTTGACTGCATTGACCACCTAACTCACCTACGGAATAAGCTTGTTAACGGAATAAGCACACTCCTGCGATGGGTATGTTTGTCAACTCCTGACCTCACATGGCGAACAATGATATTGCCTTGGTTTCTCTCCCTCACTTTTGAATCGGCATTGATCCCAAAACATCAATTACAATTTTTGAGTCCAGACCATAATCAGACCATCCATTTTGTAATATTCTCGCAAAGAGAGTAACCGTGTGAAAGCAGATATAGTCCGGTGGAACCACAGTCCGGCCTCCATAGACGATACAAATAAAGCGTGTAACTAATATTGCGTGAAGAGTCACTGAATTGAGTGCAATATTCTTTACCATTGTACCCTGACTTGATTACTCTCTCCGGACATAAATTACTTCAACACCGGTTTCCCAAATATCATGGACATTTATAAAGCGGCAGACTCCGGCCCGAAGGTCTCTCACTGCGCTGTTGCCTATTATTATTCTGCTGCCATCACATGAATCGTCACTGTCAATCATTTCGCCTAAATCATCAAATATACCTTTATTCTCATTCTTAAACAGCTTTATCATTTAATGGCTGGCTCAGAGATTTCGAAATATAATTAAATTTTATTCATCAAGAACTAAAGATAGTCAAAAAATGTTCAATTCCAAAGTTAGAGATGAATCGGGTTTTCCGTTAAAAAGTCTGAGAACTGAGTGAGTCTAGACTAGTTGAAGCAGCTGGGGTTGTAACTGTACCTTTTAAACGCTTTGGGTCTGGATCAAATCCAAGTAGTACTGAGTATTTCTGTAAAATATAAAGCCACAACTCAACTTCTGAATTTTAGAAGTAATGATTTTATCCTCTATTTATGTTACGATCCCGGGTGAAGATCGTACTCGCAGGAGCTTCACACTCACAGCTGATTGAAGAGTCACACGCTGTCTTTAGCGACTTTATTGATATTGCGCATGCGCTCATGCAAAATCGTGTTGCCCGTCGTGAAGTGGTCCCTGTTGACCGGAATTGCTGAGAGTACTGACCTTCACCGCCTGCTTGAGGAGATCTGTACCGTGATGCAGAACCATTGTTGTCCCGCACCTTCTGTGATTGTAGAACGCTGTAGACAGGGGCCGGTAGTCCCCCGCGCGCGTAGAACGTTTCTTGAAGCCCAGTTGAAAAACAAAATGGCTGACAGCGTGCGTACGGGCGTGCGTATTTTCATGCGCCCTAATAAACGTTCGGCGCTCCGCAAATTGTAATCGCTGCGCCCTTGATCAAATACCCGTTGTTTTTGTTTCATTATGTTTTTGTCTGTGTTTTCATTTTGGGTGGCAAAACAAACAACGAACTTGAATTAATTCTTTTCTGAGCATCCTTCTTCAAGTTCCCCGTTCTATTAATATTGGCTGAGCTGTGCTATTTCTGGAGGATTTACAATATTACCACACTTTTCTTATAGGTCCTGCACTTTCAAAAAGTAGGTCTGTATCCGACAAAGAAGACCCACCCACAAAGAAATACAAATGAAGTAAGAATAAAATGAGGAAATGAAATTAAACAATTGTGAAAATATTAACTTGAATAAGGTTATAGAAAAGAATCAATAAACAAATTCGAAAAAAGTAGTATACAAAATAGAAGTGTGAAAGAAGAAAGAATCATTCTTGTTTCTTTACTGATTTATTAAACATTAAAAAAAAAAAAACTTAATTAAACAAAAACAAAAGAGAGATGGACATAGAAAGAATTAATAGCAAGGCCTTTCTTTTAAAAATGCCTACTGTGGCTAAAAAAAGGCACTTCTGAAGATGAGTCAGGTGGGCTGTAGTTGGGCATTTTGATCAAATTGTGTATTATTTTACCAATTTAAGGTGTGTGAAAAATCGGCACACCTCAAGACCATTTTGGTTTGTGATGGTGTGCTATTGCACTCCCACGCCTCAAAAGACAAGGCCTGTAAGAGGGATGAAAAAAAACACGAATGGTAAAAAAAGAAGCAAAAGAGAAAGATGAAAAATCAAAATAAGAACTAAAACGAGAAAAAGAAAACGGCAATAAATTTTTAAAGAAGCAAACAAGATAGAAATGGGAAAAATCATTTACAACTGAAAAAAATCCTAGGCAGTTTTGATTATTGTTTGGTTGAAGCCTAAGATGAAATTAATTTTCATGAGACTATTGCTTACAAATAGCACTGTTTTATTTATTTTTTATGTCAAAGTATCGACTCAACTTCATGCATGATGTTTGTCATGTACTCCAAGCAATTTCTTCGTGAACGTCCTATTTCAAAAAACGTCTGGTCATATCATTTTTGTTTCTTCTAATTATGCAGATAGTAAATTTCGGAAACAAAACCCAATCTGGGGATCGTCTTGCCTTTTTAAAAGTTACCATTTATGAGTATTTGATCGGCTCGGTCCTACTCTGTTCCTGCAGGTTTTGGTTGTTTTAACTTGATAGTTTGATTTCTGTAAAACCAAACACGACGAACAAAAGAAGAAAAAGAAGAAGAAAAAAATAAAGAAATAAAGAGGGAAAGAAAGATAAAAGAAGTATAAAGATAAAAAAAAGAAAAGAAGAAAAAAGCTAAAAGAAAGAAAGAAAAAACGAAAAAGAAAACTAAAAAAGAAAGAAACTAAAAATCACACAAACTAAAAAGAAAACAAAAGAAAGAACGAACTAAAAACAAGAAAGAAAGAAATGTTTTTTTTTAACCAAAACACAAAGAACTTGAAAGAAAGAACTAAAACAAAGAAAGAAAACTTGAAAGAAAGAAAGAACTATTACCAGAAGAAAAAACTTGAAATTAAACTAACAACAAGAAAGAAAAACTTAAAAAAAGAACTAAAAACACATAACGAAAACTTGAAAAGAAACTAATGCAGGAAAAAAAAAGGGAAAAACAAAAAAAAAAGATGGATGAAAGAAAGGATTTTTCCATGTTCAAGTTCAAGTGCACATAAAAGCAATTCTCGCCTAAAATAAGAACAACAATGTGCAACTCGAAAACTTTCTGCGTACTATTTACTCTGCCATTTTGCTCGTCCCATCGCCCTGCTTAGACGCCTACCCCCAAATTTACCCCAAATCCCTCGAGGAATGCCGGTAAATATCCTGCTCTGCGTAGCTGCGTGCACACCTACGCACGGCTTCATTTCGAATCGGCTAGCTCCACTCTAGTTAGTACATATAGCCGGTTTGAGCGACATACTGGCCACGGTCCCAACCAGGTGAGTCTATATCGAACTATGTTGCAGCAATTCGTGGCATCGCACAGAATTGGTTTTGGTGAGGAACTCACACAAATCTTAGAAGATCGTCTCGTACTACGGGATGTCGATCTTCGCATAAAGCGGACTCTAATGCCAAGGTGATCAGCTTGACTTCAAGAGGCCTTGGAGATGCCTCAACAGAGGTGGCTGCAAACTATGGAACTCGCCGACAAACATGCCAAGAAATTGGTACAAACATCCCAAACAAGTTAACATTGTAGATGAACATAGACGTAAACAAACACAAAGCCCCGCACAAACACGGACAGTAAGCCAAAAGATCAAGGTGTAACGCAGCCTTGTTACAGGTGAAAAGCATGATCACTATCCTAATAAGTGTTGGTGCGCGAAATTTGAACGTGTCGTAACTGTGTAACGGTGAAAAGAAGGCCCTATCGCCGCAGCATGCCGTAAAAAGAAAACATGAAATTCGGGCACAAGTACATGTGGTTGAAAACGAACCTTGTAAATGCCATTGTACCTGCACAGACCACCATGCTTCCAACATGCACATGGCTAATCCTGAACCACCGATCAGGATACCAATGATGACATTGAGTCTTCTATTTACAATCATGATGTCACCCAACAATGACAACCCCATTTATGTGCAAGTGACTGTTAATGACGCAGAAGGTGACCATGGACTGGACACCCGGGTGCGGGGCAAAACTTAATAGTGAGGCTACAGCAAAGTAACGGGGGGTCAGATAAACTTCAGCTCAACCCGCCAGGATGTGTGTATGGAACACTAATACAACTAAAACAACCTAAATACCCACTTTTGAACGACATATAGATATTGTGTCATCATTAAGTTAGACGGTGACGTCCTAGCTGTCTTTTATGATTGCGCACCCAGGATTGCGGCGATCTATGCTTGGAATCAAGCATAGATACGCACACGAATAACAGGCGGCACACGATCGAAGACTCTCACGTAGGGCAATGCAAGAAACACACACAACGCATATGACACAATTCAACCATGCAACTTTAGATGAAAATTACAAAGTATCCAGTTGTGATGTGACCAAGTGAACATAATGTCAAGCAGAACCTTTCATTATTAAATAGTCAGCCAGGGGATGGTACGTGCATACTTGTTGGGAAAAATAAAACAAAAGCTCGCCTTGGTTGAAATACCATACTCACAATTGAACTGGTCCCAAATATCAGTGTCAAAAACCAAATTACAGATCAATCTCCGCATTTGAGGAACGTCATTCACGCTTTTCGCTGAGGGCTATAGGTGAGTGAAAGGTCACAATGTACCATTGAAGTCGAGTCTGACACAAAGCCCTGTTTTTCTGTAAGGCAACACAGTTCCCGTATGCTCCTCAAGACCGTGGAAGCTGATATTAGACCGTTTACAAAGCACAGGCGTGATACTCCAGTATTTTCAAGATGGGCGCTCCGATAGTAACCGGTGGTGAAAGCGTCCGGGGAGATCCGTATCTGCGGTGACTACAAAACTACGGTCAATCGAGTTGCAACTCCAGACAAATACCCATTCCGCGAGTGGCATGAATTGTTTGCAGCAATGTCCGGGGGGGGTCCTATTTTCTCAAAATTAGACCTTAGCCATTCCTACCACAGCTGCATTTTAGATACGATTTGGCAGGAATAGTTACCAGCATCAACACCCCAAAAGGTTGGTCTAAGATAACGCTCCGTACCTTTTGGTGTATCTTCTTCTGCCCGCCCTTTTCCAAACGTACGACTGGATGCCTTTTGGAGACGTGCCAAAAGCTGTAGCATTTCTTGATGACGTTCTTAGTACAGGTAGTACGACGAGACAGAACCTGGACCGTTGAGGCTGTGTTTGAACAAGTTGAGGAATCGGACTGTGGTCTAAACGCGAGAAGTGCATTTTTGGAGCGCGTGAAGTTGTGTATTTAGGGCCATCGCATCAACAGTGAAGGTATTCAGCCAACTACGACACGTTGACGCCGGTGTGAAAGCAACCAGTACCACGCAACGTCTCAGAATTGAAATCCTACTTAGAGGGCCTAATTAATTATTATGCCAAGTTTCACCACCTACCATCTATTGATCACAAAACACACTTGCTCCGCTGCACGCTTACATTTGCTCAAGAAGATTCCCAGTGTCTTGGCCCAGATCGCATCAGCCTTTGAAGCATCAAAACAACTTCTGATTTCTGCACAAGTTCTTGTCCACTTTGACCCCAACCAGTGAGTGGTAGTGTCATGTGACGCCAGCCCCTATGGACTTGGTGCGGTACTTGCTCATAGGATGCCAGACGGTACCCATTTTGAGTAACGTCGATAGCCTTATTCTTATGCATCTCGTTCTTTGTCACCAGCGAGCGACAATCTCCCACTTAAGCCACAAAGAAGGAGTAGCAGTGATTTTGCGTGGAAAATTTACCATTTACGTATGGCGGCATTTACCTCACAACAGATTTTTTATTTTTTCTTAAAGTACCCTATTAGGAACTTTTTGGGGAGATGTTTATACATTTCCAACCTGGGCTTCATCACGTTACACCTGACTGTTATGGGGATTGACATTGATGTCCCTGCTATCACGTAATACCACTAAGAGTCTCACCAGGTTCATCCTACAGGACACGCGACGAATTGTATGCGGGATGTACTAAGTGGCTGCCGTTACTGACACACCACCGGCATACCCCAGAACCGCAAGATTACGTGTTCGTATTGAATCACTTGGATCCACAGCAGTCACCCGGATAAGATCCGTCTTTGGACTGGTAGGGATCCGGTCCTATCTCTAGTCAGAGATTATCATAATGGGGGGCGAATCACTGTCAGATGAAAAAAAAAATGGGACTTGAGCCATATTCACACGTGCTGATGAGTTAGCATCCCGAGTGGATGGGTGATGTTGGGCGCCCGAGTCATATAACCAATAAAATACCACCGCCCCCACCGGGCCGGCCGTACATTGTAATGAGCTACACCCAAACACAAAAACACAAGCAAACACACCCCTCCGACCCTGGCAATTCTAAAATGAAACGTTGCACACGTAGATTTACTCAGTGTGGTGGGCCACCACATGGACCAACAACTAGAGAGCAAGGTGAAACAATGTGGGCATTGCAGATACAAAATCTGCAAACTTCACCCATGCCACCAAATGCAACCCTGGGGACTAGGCCCATGAAATTCCCAGTGGGAAGAAAACTTACCTATACTATGCTGGTACCATTTATGGGCATATAGTTTCTTGTGGGCTTGTGGATGCACCAGCAAGGTGGGTCGACCATACTATTGTCCACCAAGTCAACCAGCAAGCAACAATTGAGAAGTTGCGCAGTACTTTTTGCAACGACGACTGCCGCGTTCAT
This sequence comes from Ophioderma brevispina, assembly GCA_023653785.1. NCBI lineage: Eukaryota > Metazoa > Echinodermata > Ophiuroidea > Amphilepidida > Ophiodermatidae > Ophioderma > Ophioderma brevispina. Next base: position 12,855 of record JAMKCH010053695.1, read on the forward strand.
CCTTAACTGATAATGGAAGCAACTTCACAAGTGCGGATTTGCTGACATTCATGACCCAGAACGGAATAAAGCATGTCCGATCCGCTCACGTTCCCCCCCATCCTCGAAACGGCTTAGCGGAACGGGCCGTCCAATCATTCAGAAGTGGCATGAAAAATGTGTGAAACGTTCAGTTGGAAAAACAACCAAGTTTGTCACGATCCCTCATGCGCTATCGACTTACCCACCCCTCACACTACTACAAACTGGTGTTTCCCCCGCAAACTGACTTAGAATGCAGAGCGACAAAGCCCGTTAGTTAGCTTGGCCGTCGTTCGTCCAAGCATGGAGATCCATGTACGCAAGAAGCAATTGGATCAGAAAACCAACCATGATATGCACGTTTCAAGCGGGTGACAGGGTTTATGTGAAACTTTGCTCCTGGACCTCATGGGTTACCCCACTGCGCAGGATCTTGGTCTAAAACGTTCCCCCGGTGTCGATCATTCGGTGAAACTTCACAGATGGAGGTACTTTGAGAGGAGCACTTCATAACAACCATGTGCCGCGGTTAGATCACAGAAATGATAGAGACTAGTATGTGCAGGCCCCGAATGTATAAATCTGACCTTGGATATCACTGTTATACCATACTCCAAGCGGTGGAATAAGGGATGCTAAGAAATGAATCCTGGTCACAGGCCAGTATAACATCTCAATCTGGTCAATCTCACCCTGGTCAGGTCCGATCAGTCTAAGTCGAGACATTTGGGTCCCGTCAGTCCTTCAGTCTTTACCGCAATAGAAAAACCCCAAGCGTTGTTGGGACGTCTTAGAAAATGTAAGTTAATTACCCTCAAAAAAAATTGTAATGTTTTAGTTGACATTCAAAAAACCCGTGTGTTTTTGATTTGGACTTTTATAAAATGTGTTTCAGGTGAATGATTTCAGCAGCCAATTAGGTGTTTATAAAACTTTTTGCTAATGTAACGATAGACAACTGAAACACTTTAATTCACATGTGTGGTTGAAGAATTGATTTCAACAAAGACTAAATGAATAAGTGGACTCATAAAAAGTGAAAGCTTTGGTATTTTAGTAGCCAATTTGAAGGTTAAACAAAACTTCAAGATTTATGTAGTGTTATATAGTTATCACCACTTTTGAAGTAGTTAGTATTTTTCCAGAATGACTCTTATTCAAGGGGTATTCCATTGAGTACAACCTTTTAATTTCATTTAATTGGACATTCAGTGGAATCTTAAAATTTTGCCACACTGATTGATGGTAACGTCTCATAAACCCTCTTCATTAAGAAATATTACATTGTATGGCTGACCTTCGGTCCCACCTTTACACTTTCATGTTTCTCGAACAGAGCTTTTTTCCTTTGTATTCCCAGCTGAAGCCTCCTTCCTTCGTTTTTTTTGTTTTGCTTCTGTACTAGGTTGGGAGTTCCTCCTTGTTTTCTTGTCCCTTCCGCTTTGGTGGTCCGTAGATGTGGGTTTTTATTTCGTCTGGGTGATATGGGGGTCGTCTCCGGACAGGTTCCTTCGGTGTCGCGGGGTCGCGCCGCTTTTTTTTTGCCTCGACGGGTATCCTGTGGCGGCCTGCTGTGGTTGCTTTGCGATATTCTTGCTCCGGTCGGGGGTAGGGGGGTGTGCGGCTTATGGACTTGCGCCTATGTAGGCTTGCCACGCATGGAGACTTGAGTGGTGGGCGTGGGAGGGGTGCTAGCTGGGGGTCTAGCCTGGTCTTCACGTTGTGTGCTTTCCTCTCAGAGACAACCGTTTGGGGTAATGGTGGTACTCCTGGGGGGGGTGGTGTGTTGCTTCCGTTGGTTTGTGCGGTATGGCAGTGTCGCTTTTTTTGGTTGCCGTCCCCTGGGGGGGAGTGTGGGGTCTTCCTTCCTCCGCTTGTCTTTTTAGGGGTTCTACAGAGGAAAGCGGTCCTCGTAGGGAGGTGTACTTTATGGCATTGGTCCGGGTGTGTGAGGGTGTGGTTCGCGTGGGCGTGTCGTGGTGTGAGATGGTGAATTGAGTACTGTTGCCCAGTGGCCCCGACCGCCTCCCGTACCCATGCTATTGGGATTCCCCTCTATTTGTTTTTTGTCTGTCGTCGTCGTGACTGGGTGGTATTGCGCGTCCCACAAACCTCACCCCACTTCTTTGCTTCGATTCCCCGCATTCCTCTGTTCCCTGTCTCTCTCCCTGGCTTTCTCCCCCTCTTCCTTGTGTGCGCATTGTGTTGTCTTGCTTTTTTAGGTCTCTGGGTTTCTCATTTTCCGTCTCTGATTAGTCCTTTCCCCGACCCCCTGGTCTTTATTTTGTCGTGGGAGCTGGGTAGGACGGCCCGAGTTCGCCTCTGGTTTCGCGATGTTCACTCGTCTTGCTTCTCGTCGCCTTCACCAATGTAGGAGAATGGTCATTCTTTCTATTCTGGGGTATGGGTTCCCTTTCGACTCGTTTTAGAGGTTTTTGTTTGTCGGCGTTGGTCCGCGCGGTGTCCTTGCGGCCCTGGGCTATACGTTCTATGTCTTCAGCCCGTGGTCACGCACGTTCTTATTGCTCCTGCTTTAAGGGCTCTCAAGGGGATGTCGTGCTTGCGCCCTTGTCCTTCGACCCTGTTTCACTGTTGATCCTCACCGGGGGGTAATGGCAGTGGGGCTGTCCCCTCCTCCTTTATAAAGATAAGGCAGCCACAGCTATTTCCCTCCTCCTCTCTTTTTTCCGAACAGTATTGTTCCCCCTCTGTACACCGGCCCGAGGCCGCTTTGTTCGTTCGGCGGCTGAGGTTCGGCCGTGTTCTCCTTATATTTCTTGGGGGTGAGCCTCCCTATTCTGGTTTCTTTCGTTGCGGCTTTTGGCCGGGGAGGTCCTTTGTTGCAATGGTCCTCTGTGCCTGCTTCTTTTGTGTTCGTTGCGTGACGTTTTTCGACCGCGGGGTCTGCCATTCTGATCCCGTGTTGCCAGAATTGTTTCCATCTCCATGTTTTCCAGTGCCTTGCCCCCTCTTTTTTCTCGGCTCGGCTGGGATCCGACTGTGGCTCCTATTCCCGACGTTTTGGTGCTTCGTTCTGGGCCATTCTCGTGTTTGGGTGTTCGATCAGTGATTCGCCCCCTTGAATAGAGTCATTTCTGAAAAATACTAACTACTTCAAAAGTGGGTGAATCACTAATAATCACACTACCTCTCTAACATGGCGGCTAGATGGGTGAAGGACATAAGCGGTAGGACAAATTTTTTTTAGAGGACAAGAGGCCAATTGTACAGTGTCGACCTTGTTTTCTTTCCCTTCCTGGCCCGCCTGATCTGGTCCCTTTTTCTGAGTCCTACTTCTCATTTCAGTTCCTTTGTTGAAATCAAATCTGTCTCCCCCCCATTTGAATTAATTTGTTCAATTGTTTCTACTTCAGTTCCATTCTCCCTCAACCCTTTTATCTCACCCCAAGGTTCGCTATTTGCTTCTTCCCCTCCTCTTCTCTTCGTTCCGACCCCATGTGCTCCCCTGTCCCCCCTTCCCCTGGCACGACACCCAACTTAGGTTTGTAGGGTAACACTTACCCCCTAGGGCGGCTACGCCCCTTGTAATCGTCCGCGGTGGGTTAAATGATATTTTTTTGTTCTTTTATCTGTATGATTCGCTGACCAAGTGTTTCCGCTCGTTGCTTCCCCTCGTGGGTGTTTGGGTTCTGCATGACGTCGCGGTGAAGGGGGGGTGACGGCGCCACACCTCCCTGCCCCGGGACGGATTTTACGGATTTTGGTAGTTTGTTGAGTATTATAGTGCGGGGTTTTTTATCTCCTCTCTCTTCGCTTGTGGCTTCACGTATCCGGCGCCGTCGTGCCGCCTATCAGCTGTTTTGGCAAAGTTCGGGAGCCGTTTTTTGGGCGCGTGCATGTCCTTAGTTGGCGCTGCGTCGCATGTTAGGTCTCCCTTGTCTGTGTCAATATTGTGGGGTGGCGTGTGAGTCCTTCCCTCGGCTTGTATTACTTACTCGCTGTTATAGCTTCCTCCGGTGTCTGGTTTGGTTCATGGCCGCTGGTTTTCTCTGGGATGGAGTTGTGGGCTGGGGTGATTCCTTAGTTGGTGTCGGGGGACCGGAATAAGGCTGTGGTCATCTGTTTATTCTTCGTCGGCAGTGTGGTTGACACCATTAGGTTTCGGCTTAGATAGCCTCAAACCTGAGAATGGGGGGGGGCATCTTGAGGTCTGGTTCCATCGGTTTGATTGGGGTAATGACGTGAGGTGCTGGTGGCGGACCTGCTCCTTTTAGGCCCCGGGTTGGGGTTCCTTACGTTGCGTCCCCAGCCTCTTTCTCCTCCTTCTTTTGCTCTTCCCTCCTGCCATCGGCTTTGGTCTCCAATTTTCATCCGCTCGCCCTGTCTCGGTATGCCTCCGTTTTTGGTGTAGGGCCTTCCTTTTATCCCACTGGTGGGCTGTCTCACGGTTCCCTACCGGAGTATTCATCCTTCTTCGTCCCCGACACCTCTGCGTTCTGTGCCTGAGTATTCACGCGTGGCCGATTTTAGTCCAGGCAGCAAAGGTATTTTGTTTTTCACATAAACCCTGTCACCCGCTTTAACTTTCCTTATCACTTTTTTGGTTTGAGTCGTTCTCCCCTTTCTTTACTTTCTTACCTTTCTCTCCATGCTTGGACGACGAGGTCGCATCTACAACGAGGCTTACGCTTCATCAACAGTTCTGCTGGAAACACCATTTTTTAAGATTTTATGGTATACTTCGTATATCTCATTATTTATCTTTACGACCTGTTTTTTCGCAGTCCTTACACCTTTCCACCCCCGCCGGTCTTGTTGAGATATCGTGTTTGTCCATTCAAACCTTGCTTTCCGTTCTTTTCCTGCCCGGATTTATTCCTCTCAGAGTCTAGTGGCCTTAGAAGTCTCTTTCTTTTAGTTTCCCGGAGCGGATCTGACATGCTTATAATTCCGTTCTGGGTCTGAGTCAGCAAAATTCCGCACTTGTGGAAGTTGCTCCATTATCAGTAAGGATGACACGGGGCAGTCCGTGCGTTGTCAAAGACTGCGGCAACTTCTCAATTGTTGCTTTGCTGGTTGCTTGGTGGACAATATGTATGTCGACCCACTTGCCTGTGTGCATCCCAAGCACAGAAACATATGGCCATAATTGGCCCAGCATAGTCTAGGTGAAGTCTTTCCCACGGTTCTTGCGGCCATTCCCATGGGTGCAGTGGGGCAATGGTGGAAGTTTGCGATTGACTTGGCACTGCCCAATGGTTCACCTTGCTCTCTAGTTGTTGGTCCATGTGGGGCCACCACACATAACTACGTGCCAACGCTTTCATTTTAGAAATGTGCCAGGGTGTGCTTTCTTTTACTCATCGTCCCCTTTCCTTCCTTCCCTTTTTCTTTCTTCTTCTCTTTCTACGGCCTCACCCAGTTCACCGCCTGCCCCGGATTAGTGCTTTTCAGAGTAGTCTCAAGTGCCCGTCCGTCATCCCTTTATTATCCCGTCTCTTGTTGTCTCATTCCGCGGGTTCTCACTATTCGTGGGGGGGGGGGGGTGGGGGTCCTACTGTGCTTTTCGGCTTTATTTCGTAGGTGAGCAGGCTTGGGGGCTCAGACTGCTCCTTGCTGAAGTATCCTTGTTCCCGGCGGCTGACGGCTCGTCGTGGCTTCTCGTGTCGTCTTGCTTCGCGGCGTGGTGTTCTCCTGGTGGCTGTTCCGCACTTGCTCCTCTCCGGTCCGTTCTACGTTTGGTCGGTGCGGGCGTGATGTTTTAGTTTGGTCCTTAGGCTTTAATTGTCTGTATGCACGCTCTTTGGTAAATGATGCCCTCCGTCTCGCTGCGGTTTCGTCTTTGCTTATTGTTCGTTTTTTTTTTCTTGTTAGTGTGAAATTTTGGTCTGCTTGGTGGGTGTTCCCGAGTGTCCTGCAGGAAGCGTCGTCGGGCTGGGTCTTGTCCCCGGGTGTGTGTGTGATGAGAAAGCGCTCCGTAAGGGCATGTAATTCTCGGGGGTTTAGAGGTTCTGCAATTAGGGAGGGTGAGTGGAGGGTTGGGGTGGGTGGGGGGATGGTGGGGGTTCGGAGGAAGGTTTTGAAGTACGCCCCCAGTAAGCGGGTGAGAGGGAGGAAGGCGTGGGTCGACGTGGTGGGTTGGAGGGTTTCTTAGAGGTGGGGAAAGGGGAGGATCTCTGCCGGTTTTATGGTGACTCTCACTTTCTGACTGCATCTTCCGCTATTTCCGGGCGTTGTATGGGGGAATGGAGTGGGCGCCTGGGCGCGCGTCGGGGGGTGGTGTGTTTTCGTCCTCTTGCGGATCTGGTGTCCTTTGTTTATTTGGTCCGCTGCTCATGATCACCAACAGTCTAATAGGAGCTTATGATCTGTTGTGATGGTAAATGGCCTGCCATACGTACTGGTGAAATTTTTTCACTGCAAAATCACTGCGACTCCTGTCTTTGTCTTAAGTGGTAGTAATTCGCTCAGCTGGTGACAAAGAACGAGATGCATAAGCTATCGGACGTTCTGTACCGTCTGGCATCCTATGAGCAAGTACCGCACCAAGTCCATAGGGGCTGGCGTCACATGACACTACAACTTCCTGGTTGGGGTCAAAGTGGACAAGAACTTGTGCAGAAATCAGAAGTTGTTTTGATGCTTCAAAGGCTGATGCTGATCTGGCCCAGACGATGTGGCAATTCTTGCAAAGTAAGCTTGGGCAGCGGAGCAAGGTTGTTGACAAATGAGGTAGGAACTTGGGCATCATAATGTTTGGCCTAAGTAGGATTCAAACTTCTGAACGTTGCGTGGTACTGTTGCTTTCACACCGGCGTCAGCCTTTTCTGTAGTTGGCGAATACTTCACTGTTGTCGATGGCGCTAAATTACCCAACTTCACGCGCTCCAAAAATGCACTTCCGCGTTTCAGACACAGTCCGACTTCCTCCAACTTTGTCAACACAGCCTCAACGTTGGTCCAGTGGTTCTGTCCGTCGTCACTACCTGTATACTCACGTCATCAAGAATGCTACGGCTTTGGCACGTCTGCCAAAAGGCTATCCATCGTACGTTGAAAATGGACGGGGCAGCAGATACACCAAAAGGTAGGCGCGTATATCTATACAACCTTTTGGGGTGTTTGATGGTTACTATTCCCTGCAAATCGTCATCTAATGCAGCTGTTGGTATGCCATGGTATGGCTAATTTTGTCAAATAGGACCCCCCCCGGACATTGTCTGCAAAAATTCATCCACTCGCGGCAATGGGTATTTGTCTGGAAGTTGCAACTCGATTGACCGTAGTTTTGTAGTCACCGCAGATACGGATCTCCCCGGACGCTTTCACCACCGGACTATCGGAGCGGCCATCTTGAAATGTTACTGGAGTAAGCACGCCTGTTGCTTTGTAAACGGTCTCATTCAGCTTCTACACGGTCCTTGAAGAGCATACACGGTACCTGTCTTGCCTTACCGAAACGGGCTTTGTGTCCGACTCGACCTCAATGGTTTCCTTGGGACTTTCAACTCACCTAGCCCATCAGCGAAAAGCTGTGCATGACGTTCCTCAAAACGCGAATTGACTGAATTTGTGTTTACACTGAATATTTGGGACCAGTCCTAATTTGAGACTTGCAACCAGTCCGCACCCAATCAAGTTATCACCATCCCCCTGAATATTAATAATGAAAGGTTTCTTGCGACCATTATGTTTCACGGTCACATCACAACTACGTTTGTCTCACTAAGTGCGTGACGTCATTAGCGTCTTTGCATTCCCACTTAGCGACTCGATCGTGCCGCCTTTTTTCGCGTGCGTATCATGCACTGATTCCAAGCATAGCGCGCGCGATTCATGGGTGCGCAACATAAAAGACGCAGTGACGTCACCTTCAACTTAAATGACACAAACTATACCTCAAAGTTGTATTTTAGTTTAGTGTAAGTGTTCAACACACATCCTGGCGGGTGAGCTGAGTTGTTATCTGACCCCCAGTACTTTACGTATGTAGCCTCACTCATGTATTTTTTCCCCGCACCCGTGTCCAGTTCCTGGTCACCTTCTGGTCAGTAACATTCACTTGCACAGAAATGGGTTGTCATTTTGTTGGGTTACATCATATGTACCTAGAATCTCAATTTCATCATTGGTATCCTATCAGGTTCAGGATTAGCCATGTGCATGTTGGAAGCATGGTGGTCTGTGCAGGCACAATGGCATTTACAAGGTTCGTTTTCACCACATGTACTTGTTCCCGACTTTCTGTTTTCTTTTCGGCATGCTGCGGCGATATGCCTTTCTTTTCACAGTTACGACACGTCAAATTTCGCGCCCAACACTTATTAGTATGTGATCATGCTTGTTACACCTTTAACAGGCCTTGCGTACACCTGTACTTTTTGGCTTACTGTCCGTGTTTGTGCTGTGTGGCTTTGTTTGTTTACGTCGAGGTTCATCTACCATGTTAACTTGTTTGGACTGTGTACCAATTTCTTTGGCATGTTTGTCGCGAGTTTCCATAGTTGCGGCACCTCTTGTTTGAGCCATCTCCAAGGCCCTTCTTGAAGTCCCGCTTATCACCTTTGCATTATAGTCCGCTTATGTCGAGATCTTTGACATGCCCCGTTACGAGACGCATCTCTCGATTTGGTTGAGTTCCTCCCAAAATCACACTTCTTGCTATGCCACGAATTGCTGCAACTAGTTCGATATCGACTCACCTGGTTGACGTAGGCCAGTCTGTCGCTCACACCGCTAATTTACTAACTAGAGTTGCGACTAGCCCGATTCGAATGAAGCCGTGCGTATTGTGCACGCAGCTACGCAGAGCATGATATTTCCCGGCATTCCCGAGCGATTTGGGGTAATTTGGGGTATGCGTCTCAGCAGGCGATTTGGACCAGCATGGCAGCGTAATGTCGCAATCAGTTTTCTATGTTTGCACATTGTTGTTCTTATTTTTATGCCGATAGCTGCTTTTTATGTTTCACTTGACTTGAACATGGACAAATTCCTTTCTTTCATTCCTCTCTCATGCATTAGCTTTCTTTCAGTTTCGTTCTTGTTTTTAGTTCTTTTTTTTTAAGTTTTCTTTCTTTGTTATTTAGTTCTTCAAGTTTTCTTTCTGTAATAGTTTCTTTCTTCATTCAGTTTTCTTTCTTTGTTTTTATTCTTTCTTTCAAGTTTTCTTTTGTTTTTGGTCTTTCTTTCTTCTTTCTTTTTTTTTAGTTCCTTTCTTTCTTTTTAGTTTTTTCTTTTTAGTTTTGTTTGATTTTTTTTCTTTCTTTTTAGTTTTTTTCTTTTTTCGTTTTTTCTGTCTTTCTTTTTAGGCTTTTTTTCTTCTTTTTCTTTCTTTTTATCTTTCTTTTTATCTTTCTTTCCTTTCTTTTATTTCTTTATTTTCTTTCTTTTCTTTCTTTTTCTTCTTTTTTTCCCCGTCTTTGTTTGTTTTTATCAGAAATCACACTACAATTTTACAAACAACCGAAACTTGCAGACACGTTGAGTAGGACCAGCAGATCAAATACTCATAATTTAACTTTAATAAAGGCAAGACGACCCCGATGTTGGGTTTTGTTTCCGAAATTTTACATCTGGCACTAAATTTAGAATAAAAAAAATGATAGGACCCGACGTTTGAAAATAGGACTTCACGAAGAAATTTGAGCACAATGACAAACACATCACATGAATTGAGTCAGATATATTGATCAGAAAAATATAAAACCTAGCGTGTAGCAATAGTCTCATGAAAAATAATTTCATCTTAGGCTTCAACCAAACAAGAATCATAACTTGCCTAGGATTTTTTTTCAGTTGTAACTGATTTTTTCCCTTTCTATCTTGTTTGCTTCTTTAAAAATGTTATTGCGTTTTCTTTTTCTCGTTTTAGTTCTTATTTTGATTTTTCATTCTTTCTCTTTGCTTCCTTTTTTACCCATTTCGGTTTTTTTCATCCCTCTTACAGGCCTTGTCCTTTTGAGCTTGGGAGTGCAATAGCCCACCATCACACACCCAAAATGGTCTTGAGGTGTTCGATTTTCAGCACACCTAAATCTTGTAACATCAGACACAATTTGATACAAAATGCACACTTACAGCACAACTGCCTTATCTTCAGAATGCTTTTTTTATCACAGTAGGCATTTTTAAAAGACAAGGCCTGCTCTTAATTTCTTTCTAGTTCCATCTCTCTTTTTGTTTTTGTTTTAAATTAAGTCAGTATACGGTCGGCAAAAAATCAGTAAAGAAAAGAAGGACGCTTTCTTCCTTTTCACACTTTTTTTGTATTACTACTTTTTTTCGCATTGTTTATTGGATTTCTTTTTAATATCTTTAGTTCAAGTTAACTATTTTCACAATGTTAATTTTCAATTTTCACTCTTTTTTTCTTACTTCAGTTGTATTCTTTGTTTGGGTGGGTCCTTATCTTTGTCATACAGACCTACTTTTTGAAGTGCAAGACCTATAAGAAAGATGTGTGTAAATATTGTAAATCCTCCAAAGTAAGCGCAACAGGATGTAAGAAGGGACTTTGGAGAGGGCAGGGGGGGAGGGTGGTAGAGTGGGGACAGGTGGTGTATATACGGACGAGTTTGCAGCTGAGTGCCAGCCAATATTAATATTATGAACCGGGGAACTTGAAGAAATATGCTCATAAAGAATTAATTCAAGTCGTTTGTTTTGTTTGCACAAAATGAAAACACGACAACACAATAAGGAAAACAAAAACACCGGGTAATTTGATCAAGGGCGCAGCGATTACAATTTTCGGAGCGCCGAACGTTTTTTAGGCGCATGAAAATAGCACGCCCGTAACGCACGCTTATCATCCATTTTTTTTTCAACTGGTCTTCAAGAACTTCTACGCGCGCGGGGACTACCGCCCCTGTCTACCGCGTTCTACAATCACAGAAGGTGCGGGACAACAATGGTTCTGCATCACGGTACAGATCTCCTCAACGCAGGCGGTGGAGGTCAGTAATCTCAGCAATTCCGGTCAGCAGGGACCACTTCACGACAGGGCAAACACATTTTGCATGAGCGCACTGCGCACTCTCAATAAAGTTGGCTAAAGACAGCGTGTTGACTTCTTCAATCAGCTGTGAGTGTGAAGCTCCTGCGCGTACGGATCCTCACCCGGATCGTAACATAAATATGGGATCAATAATTATTCAATCGAAGTTGACGTTGTGGCTTTTATTTTTACAGAAATACTCGTCTACCTGGATTTGGATCCAGAACAAAGCTGTTTAAAAGGACATTTACATACAACTCCAACTGCTTCAACTAGTCTAGACTCACTCAGTTTCTCAGACTTTTTAACGGAAAACCCGATTCATCTCTAACTTTGGAAATTGAACATTTTTTGACTATCTTTAGTTCTTGATGAATAAATTTAATTATATTTCAATCTCGAGCCAGCCATTAATGATAAAGCTTTTAAGAATGAGAAATAAAGGTATGAGTTTGATGATTTAGGCGAATGATGACAGTGACGATTTCCTGGTGATGGCAGCATAATATAATTAGGCAATACTCGCAGTGAGCGACTTCCGGGCAGGAGTCTGCTCTTTATAATGTCCATTATTATTTTGTGAAACCCGGTGTAGAAGTATTTAGTCCGGATTACCATATCCGGTACATGGTAAGAATAGAGCCCTCCATTCAGTTTGACTCTTCACGCAATATTATTTTCACGCTTTACTTCTGTTGTCCGTCTATGGAGCCCGACTGTGGCTTCCGCACCGACTAATCGGCTTTCACACCGGACTCTCTTTGCGAAGACTACCAAATGGCGTCCTGATTTCGTCTGACTCAAACTTTGTAATCTGATGTTTTTGGTGATCAATGCGATTCAAAGTGAGGAGAACCAAGGCATATTCTTGTTACGCCATTGATGTCAAGTGACCAACATACCCATCGCAGCTTGTGCCTTTATTTTCCGTTAACGAGCATTTATTCCGTCAGTGAGTTAGGTTGTCAATGACGTCACAGGTGACTAAGGGAGTGTTCATTAGTTACGCCGGGGGGGGGGGGATGGAGGAAATCAGGGGTGGACCGAAGTTTTTTTAAACATGGAGGGGGGACACGAAATTTTTTGTGACAGAGACGTGGGGGGGGGCACGAAATTTTTGTTAAGCCATCATAAAAAATTAAACTGTGATGATTTGAAAATGAAAATTTGTGTTTTTTTTAGGAAACATAAATACAAATTTGTTTTTCACGAATGCATCCATTTTGAATAAGACTGATCTCATAAAATAAAACTTATTAAGAGGTTGTGGTGTACAGAGGCTAGAAGATGCTATCTTCGACCATGAAAGGCAGCTAAATTTGTATGTAAATCTTTCTTTTAAACTCAGGTGTATATTTCAATATATATCCATCCTGCCGTTGTAATCTGTATAGTTTTAAATATGCATTGTCTACAAAATATCAAACATTAATGTTTTCCACATACAAGAGAAAAAAGACAAACCCTGATTTGTAAAACTGATTAATACCATCTTTTTTTAATAAGTACAGTACATGTTATGCATTTCAAATACCTGACATACCCACTGTTGTTACACTACAAGTAGTCTTTTCATTGAAATGCATCATGTAGACAAAACTTCATGCATAATCTAACGTGTGTGATTTTTTGACTGCCCATTGCCCCAATTTGAATGACGTGTATTAACTTTCACAGTATAAAGGAATGCTAAACATAACAATTTTTGAATATTACATAGCACAACTGGGAATTTTATTTAAGTAAAAAAAGGTAAAGTGTCGTGCCGAGCAAGCTCGTGCGCAGAGTGCCCATCTTTCTTTCCTTGCGTTTGGGCCAGACTCCTCCTATTATGTTGGCGGTGGGGGGTTCGCCACTCCTCCCGCACCTAGCGAGTCTGTTACCTCCCAGCATTTTTTTGGGGGGGGGGATAATTCTGGTACCCCAGGAGTAATTAAGATAAAGCGCTTTACTCAAGGGCAGAACTCGTTGGCTGCAGTGGGACTCGAAGCAATAACCTTTATCAATACTTTTAGGCCCTTGTATATTGTATCAATGCTGGACCATGCTCACCCATAGGCCAGATCAAAATTACATCAGAGCATTAAAATAAAAGGTGATATGAAAAGGGGCATATGATGACGATTATAAAATACATGATTTGGGGGCTGGTCTATCACATATAGGCAAAAATGTAAAAAGTATTCCCATCTGAATCAATCCTCGGTTTGCAGATTTACAAATACGTACACCCAAAATTGCAGACGATATAATAAAAAATTGTTGTATTATGATCACATCATCTAGATCTTAAGGTCATGGCCCGATCGCTAATAGCCTCGTCCCCAGAACTCCATTTTACCGGAAGTGTCAAAATTTTTGGTATCAGAAGAAGCTACATTTTTCCTCATTTACCCTGTGAAATCTTAGGGCTAAAGGATGTTGGTTTGGAAGTTATGAGTGAAAGTGTGCCCCATTTTGGTCGACCACATTAATTTTACACTAACTCTATAGACTTACAAATCACGTTTTTAGCTCTCACATCAAACGGATTAAAATTATCGCCGTTGAAACTTTACAGGTGAGTTTGGGTGAAGCCAATCTATCACGATGCAATTCAAATACTTAAATCGTGCCCATCCTCCTTTAAATTAGCCATTCCCATTTATTACCAACTTGTCCAATTGCTTATTGTATTGATCTTTATTACTTGAGAAAGGAATGACACAATATTCCTGACCACAACCACCTATATGTTAACTGCTACTCACAACTTCAAAGACACGGATACAGTGACATTTCTCCCACAGTGGGCTCATGTCACTGAAAAAATATATCATTTTGGCCTAAGTAAAGAAATATTAACGTTCATAAAATAGTTCATCTGCTTCAAGATAAATAGATAACGGAGATCCTCTCTGAAGCACTCAAATATACTAAAACCCAAGGGCTTCCGGGGGCCCAGCCCCCCTGGCACCACAGGGGCCCAAAAGTTGATACTCTGTAGCCCCACCCTTATTGTCGTGCTACGCGGATGGGCAAACTTTACATCTACCATCTTACTACCACTTTCCATTGCTTGTATTGATCTTCATTACTGAGAAAGGCATTCCCATATTCCTGACCACCAACCACCTATATGTTTACGTTATTCACAATATGTCAAAGACACTGATACAGTGGAGTGCTCTGACATTGCGCAGTCACTAAACAGAGCACGTTTTTTGGCCTACGTACAGCAATAATTTGTTAAAAAATAATTCATCTCCTTCAAAATAATGAGATAACAGTGAGAGCTCTCTGACGGCACTCGAACATGTTAAAACCCAAGAGCTTCCAGAGCTCATCCCCCTGTATCCCCGCCAGGAACCCAAAAACGGGACCCTGTACCCACCATTTTACTCGTGCTAAGCGCTCAGGCACCACTTTTAACATCTTGTCCTAGGCACCACATCCATACATAGAGCACCGGACAAAACATGCAGACCTTTTGTGACACTTCGCTAAACATGGACATGTTGTACTGTAGGTTCATTTTGGACTAAAATGCAGATAGATAGGACCCTCTAACACTATTATGCCCACAATATCATTGATTCTACCATTTCTTGACAGTAAAGAACTATAAAAGAGTCATCAAAGAAATATTTTAGTTTTTGAATTGTCTTTTTAAAAAGAGGTTAATCTCTCCAAAAAGCTCTGATTATTCAGGGGCAATAAACATTTACCACTGCATGTGCATTAGAAATTATCTCAATATAAAAATAATTCTCCTTCATGACCTTAAGGAGAGCTAAGGGAAGCAATTGCGAGGGTGGCCGAGCGGTCTAATGCGCTGAACCGTCGGCAGAGTGTAAGATCAATCGAGCGGCCCTGGTTTCGAGCCCGCAAGAGTCGTTGTTCTTGGTCATACTCAAATATTCCTATAAGGTCGGACATTGCATAATGCACAACATGTGATTATGGAATTTCTTCTCGCTCCCCACCCATTGCGTAAAATTGGGGCAGGTTTATCATGGGTGCCCGGCGCCTCATGGTTCGGAGAGTCGTGTAAAGCTGTTGGTCCCCGGTATCAGGGAGTCATTCCTGAACACGTAAAAAGTTGCAACCTCATCGAAAAGAGTAGGAGACCATCCCGGGTCTGTTCCTGCACTAATCACTCTAGGTACAGGTCCCTTCCAACCCTCACTAGGCCAGCGTGGAAGGGTAATGGCCCGAATCCAACATGGAAACATTGTTGAGGTTTCGTCCAACAGGGTACAGACAAGGCCTGATGATGATGAGGGAAAGCAACACTCTCGCTGCCTTCAAAGCTGATGTCTGGGATATTAACCAATTTATGATTGTATAATTGAAATATTCTAGTGGGGACATGAAATTTTTTTTCTACTAGTCAGGGGGGGACATGAAATTTGACACAACTTGAGATCGGGGGGACTGAAAAAACAGCGTTAAAAAATACGGACACCCTCCATCACCCCCCCTGGCGCAAATACTGAACATCCCTAAACAAGACAATTCCCGAAACCTAAAAATCGGACCATGAATGCCGGTTCACCCACCTTTCTTAGCTTTCTTTGACTTTTGAGTTCTGAAGTATTATGTGGTTTTTGGACTGGTATGATGCATGACTGACTATCCAACTGCCTTGCAATTCATGCATTAGTCCACAGCAGTTCAGTCCGAGGTTGCTGCGATAAGATATTCCACATTGGTTGGGTCGTATCTGAGGCTATGTCTGGACCAACTGTCGTGTATGGCACGCCCATAAAGCCATAACGTATTGGCCGCAACGCGTTGCTAGAAAGTCCGCGTTGGCCAAAATTTCACACGCGTTGCGGTGTTGGCCAATGAAAAATGATCATTTCTGTGACTTATTTTTAAACAATAGACCCACAACGCGTTGCAAGGTACTAGCAACGCGTTGGGAAACTCACAATGCTTGCAAGCCTTCACAACGCGTGCGATATTCACACGCGTTGCGAGCTTTACAACGCGTTGCGAAGGTCCCCACCGCTAAGGGTCATAACGTATTGCCAGAACGCATTGTGAGAAGTAGCCAACGCGTTGCGACGCGACATTTCTGCAACGCATTGCGGCGTCGGCCATACAAAAATCATGATTTCTGTGACGTCTTTCAAAAATAGATCCACAACGCGTTGCAGCAATACGTTATGACCCTTATCTGGCTTTCACAAGCGTTGCAAGCCATCACAACGCGTTGTAACTTCACAAAGCGTGTGAGGGTTTGCAACGCTTTGTGGGTTCGCAAATCTCGGCAACGCGTTGTGAGGATTATAATTTTGAAATACGTCACAGAATTCATGATTTTGATGGGCCGACACCGCAACGCGTTGCTTGTGAAATGTCGCAAAACGTTGCGGAAATGTCGAAACGCGTTGCCGAAATGTCGCCCCAAAAAAGCGTTTGACTTTCTCACACGAGTTGCGCGCAATACGTTAGGCATGTATGACCCCTATGGACTGTGGACCGAGACAACGCGTTGTGAAGCTTGCCAAGCGCGTCCCCCCCTGTGACACGCTTGCAACGCGTTGTGAAGCTCGCAACACGCTGTGAAGGTTTTGCACACGTTGCAAAAGTATTTAGCCAATTGTTGGGTCTATTTTTTAAATAAGTCACAGAAATTTATATTTTGATTTGGCCAAACCGCAACGTGTTGCTGAAATGCCGCAACGCATTGACGAAAGGTTTGCGATTAGGCGTGTACCAAACTTACACGTTTGTTACAAGGTTGTAGACGTGCTGGTTCAGCCTGGTTGAACAGTAGACTAACAGTGAAAAAGGCATAAACCAAATGCTATAGAACCTAAACCCCCCCCCCAAAACACACATGAAAAATTTCAAAAACACATACACAAAGCATTTGGGCAATTGCATTTCAAAGAAACGATGACCAGTCTAGCTTTGGTGGTACTGGTGATTCTGATAGCATACCCACCCAGCCCGGCTTCGTACAACAAAAAGCATCAACAGCACCATGCAGGTCATGGCAGTGCCATGCATGGTGCTGCAGCCATGAGCTACCGGACAACAGCATTACAATGCACCTGCACAGCCATCCTCTCCTGTCCAGACTCCAGCTTTATTTCAGAATACGTTTTGTGGATTTTTTACGATTGTGATAGGAATGCAAATGGGATGCAAATGTATACAAAATCATCACCGACTCGGGCTCGGGATGGGCAAAGATATTGCGATGGGTTGACGAGCTAAATATACTAGCCCATCTCTGTAACAAAACATCCACAAAGCTACGATAATCTCATCCCACGCGATCAAGTACTTGTGGTCTATTGAAGAGAGAAAGGCAACGCCAAGTTACAATCAAAAATCCCCTAATATTCAAATTTCAAAAAAAAAAATTCTCAAAAATTTTGTTTAATTTGGAACATTTTGTTGGATGAGAAAAGTTGCTCCAAATATCGTTTTCTACCTATATGCAAAGGTGTAGAGGTCTGTTTGGTAGATAATGGAAATTGATGAGTTAAACTTGGTCCAAATGAGGTCGATTTTAGCGGATCTTTGGGCATTGGTCTTATACACAGTTCGCAACCTCTAAATCCCAACTTTAGTAACGAAATATCAATGACCGTCCCCGCCTGGCCTCAAAGGATTGCATTCTGTGGTTTTCAGGGCCAACAGCTCGATATCCAACATGATCAGTGGTAGCACCTACTAACGAGTTCCGGATTGCCTTTTGCGATCTCCTGAGTAATCTCATTGCTGCAAAATATTCCTGCAGGGACGATCGTGTGTTTGTAAAGTTCCCTGTTTCTGTTAACCTTCGGAGAAATGAGAACTCCCCATGGTACCAAAAAGTCGCCATGATTACCTCGTGCCCAATTTATAATAAACTCACGGTTGATAAAACTTTATATGAATCGACAAAGATGATTGATGTTAACTTGATTCACAATTGTTCAAAGCCACATCTTGGATTTTGATCGTGACGGATCTCATGTCCCTAAACAAAGCTTGTCTCCCAATTAAAGACACTATCATTGATTTGCTAAATCAACAAATCAAAAAAATCATCAAAAAATCAGATTTTTGAATGTATGTAACAAGTACATGTATCCTAACCATACCCTGCAAATGATAATACCATAAGCAACCTAATAAGGACGAATCGAAAATAGTCATTACTGTCGTTCGGACATCTTACTACAACACGTTAATTGAATTGCATTTTCATTGATTAGCCAGTAACAGCCCAGCTGTGGTTGGGGGTTGTGAAAGGCGGTGGTATTGCAGATAGGCGGGTGTATGAATGGAATGCAGTGAAGGTGACTGATTTTAAGTCATTGACAGTGTTCTACGGCTTCTCGCTAGGACACGATAACTTTATGCTCCGAATACGTGTTTCTTTATTATTTACAGATCGTGTTGATCCTATTGGACTTTGGCATAGTCCATACATGGCGATTCTAGTATTTATTTATTCCTTTACCTCGAATTACAATTAATGTTGGTTTATACTATAGTAGGGGCTTGTATTGACCCGGAGGTTACTGGTAAATCTGACCAATTTGAAAACGGATTTGTGATTATGGTGAAAAGGATACATTACACTGCGATTCCAGTGCTTCCGTTTTCTTGATGAAGTCAGAGATGGTTTACTGTAGTTTATTTAAATTGATCACAGTGATTGTTTGTGTTATACTGTTGAAAAAGTATATACCATGCGGTGGTGGTGTGTTGGTGTGTGTTGTTCATCCTGGTCGACTGTACGACCTGTTTGTTTGCATTAATATGATTTTTTTGGGGCGGGACGCCTCTCATATTGCCTTCGTCGTCGGACTCGTCGTGCGAGTGGTCTTATATAGTGTAGCACGTTGTTTACTTAACTATTTGTTAGGTTCGAACACGCAAATTGCCTGGACTTTGTAGGGATGATAGAAAACGGGATGTAGAAGAGAAACTATATGATTTGAATCAATAGCAATATATCGAAATCTGAAAAAAAAATATTCAACATCGGAATTCTTAAGTGAGTTTTGAGAGATCTTGTTGCAGAGAAAGGTTTTTGAAGAAGACGAATAAATATGCGTAAGTTTTTGAGCTCAGGAGTGACTATTTCGCGAGATGCGTTTCAACCAATTCAATTGGAGATTTCCTGTTCTCGGCTACGTTACTTGGTGCAGGGGGGTATTTTTTTACTTTAAGTGAAATGGCTGAGGCAATATAGGCATACTTTTAGGTTTGACTTATTTTTTCTGTTTTTTTTTTTTCTGTTGTAATAGCAGATATATAAACCTGTTATAATATAAGGGAATATAGGGAAATTTGTAATGGAGAATACGTATGATGTATTTTGAGGAAGGGACATCTTTGCTTGGAGGGGTCGCCGTTTGCAAACCCCCGAAGCTAAATGGAGAAAATCGCACACACATTACTCATAGCTCGTTTGCGAGATGTCCACGGTGGAAGAATCGACTAATCCAATATCCCACAATACATGTGTCAAATTGTCCAATAACGCTGGTTTATAGTTTTAAAGCTGTAACTTCATTATCTGTACATGATGCAGTTTTAAAATACCTCATCTACTGCGTTATGGGATAGGGTGAAATCGATGCATGATATAATATCCAAGATAATAACCTAATTTAAGGGCACTTTTTTTTTATTATATGTTGTATTTGGAATACACGTTTGAAACAGCGGCACTCACCAAGTGGTGGTGCATCCAACATATACAAAATTACAAAAACACCATTACAGCAGGAACATGCCATCGTGAAACAGAAATTAAATAACAATTAGTAAAGAAAAAAAAAAAACAAACAGAAACAAAATTGTAACCAGCATTTTGCTTCACACCTACACTTAAGTTACGCCACACACACACACACTCACAGTTACTTTGGTTTGCATATACACCAACACGACCATTCTATGCACAGACACTCTAACCACAATCAAGATATTAAAACCACAGCAACGTAGTTGAGTAAAAGAATGAAAATCGTGAGAATAGGGACAAAATCAGGTCAGTTATAAAGGGCATGCCCTTAAAATACTAGTAAACCGTTCCATTGTGTCCCCGGTGGGCCGGCCCGGGTCACATAAACAGGGAGTCATTCGGGCGAGTATGGTAAAAAACGAATATGGGTTTATACCAAACAGCCACCCGCGCCACGCCAGTCGTCGTGCGCATGGTCCCCATTCCGTTGGGATTTTACCATTTCAGGTATAGTCTAACGAAATAAGCTCATGCACGCAACACCCGGCACAACCAGCAATCGGCATGCATGTACACGACGATGGTATCCACCAATCATGGTTCTGATTTCTGATCTTTTCCTCCAGGCATGCTTTGCATAAGATTACAGAAAAATCAACAAGATTATAGGTATCATTTGCATTGTCAATATTCTTAAAGGTATCAAAGGCACTACCAAGAGTGAGATGGAGTTTCACATCTAAATTACTACATATGAACAATTCCCAAAACATCATGGCAGGTCCAATCATGGGGAGATTATTTTCAAGTTTCTTTACTATCATCCTAAATAACGAAAGCACTACACCGAAACAGAAAATGTGGACGTCTTCAACGATTATTAACAAAGTGTCCAGTACTCGTTATAGGGTGTCCATTTACTTTATTCTACGGTTCTAAGGGGAGTGTATTGGAACGGAGTTAAAACTAGACAAACACCAGTGACGTCAGTTTATCGAGGAGATTGGTTCCAATCCAGTTGAGTCTTAAATTGGACCATTAATCAGTAAGAGAGGATTTTTCACTCGATGGTGTTCATGCCACTCCTCAATAAACATATTGTAGCTGAGATAGATGCTAAAGAGCTGGCCAGTTTGGCTTTCAGTGATTCTTTGCCTGTACGCGCGCAGTCTAAAATACAACCAAAACCGCTATTTAAATGACTTTTGAACGTTAATTTAAAAACTGAAATTAACACGACTTGGGTAAGATATTAAATAAGAAAGGTGTTTAAAAGCAGCTTGGCAACGGTACATGTCCATGTCATGCACGGGCAGGTACTTAGCGCGGCAGTGTTTGTGAAAGGGATAAAGGAACCCACCCAAGATCACCGTAAAGCGCTTCTCCGGTGTATTGCGGGATGCTTTTAATATATAACGCGCCATTTGCAATTGTAAACTTTCAATGCGATCGTTGTCCCTCTTACTCTCACTGATCCATAATGCGCTGAATAGTTGATTACGGTATTTAAAGCGATTGTCTCCAAGAATATCGCCGTAATAGACACGATCAAAATATCAAAATTATCAATAACTGATTTTATATATGCAATGGAGTTATTTCTATTCTTATAAAAACATTGTCAATAGGGTTGTGATCGCTAAGATTACGGGAGTAGGACCCCTAGATACTTGTACGTGTCAACCTTCAGAAATATAACGATCACCGAATCTCCATATTTCTTATTATCAGTACAGTTTCCCCACATTACCACATAGACTTATTATGAATTAAAGTTAAGTTTCCCCTCTTTAGTGAAACTGGGGCGAGATCAAAATGCGGAGATAATTCACGCTCGTTATGGCCAGTAATACAACATCATCGGCCCAGAAGAGACCAACCACTCATACAAAATTATGAATATGACGCTAAGTATGTGCACGGAGAAGCTTAGTAAATTCCATAATAAAAAATACAGACAAATTGGTGACAACACACACCCTTGTTTCACACCTTCATCCAAATCAAAAAATATCAGTTTCAATGCTACCAAATTTAAACCGTTAGCTTTACCTTCTTAATATAAACTATCAATGATTCTCCAAATACGACTCTGATCCCAGCATTCATGTAGCATACTAAAAGAAGGACAAATCCCTCCATTACATGTCAAAGGCTTAGGAAAGTCCAAGAAGGCTCATAGAAGTATTTTTCCCTTCAGCCAATCGGCATGAAGCGATACATGTTTAACGTGAAGATGTGATCTTCACAGCGATGGTTGATCTGAAACCCCCTTGAACTTCTGTAAGCACATTGTTTTTGTGATAATTTGGAAATGGTCGTTGATACTATTCCTATTAAAAAATTTAGCGATAAAGAGTGAGGGAGATGCCTCTTATAATGTCAAGGTCCTTACGATCACCCTTTTGAAAACTAGGCCACAATAATACCCAGTTCCAATCCTTAGGAACCCATTCAAAGTGAATAATTTGTTGTGAAACATTGCCAAAAAGTGATCTATTCAAAACGTCACCACCATTCTTTAAAAGTTCATTCGTAATGCCGTCAGGCAGAACTGGTGATTTATTATTGTTAGCGTGAGAATTGCTTTTTTTTCAACACAATAGCCAAATCAATATCGAGATCGTAAATACAATCACCATCATTATTAACGCCCAACATTCACATCACCTCTATTACGATTAATAAATTCTTTGTCTACACGTATTTACATCTGGAGAGTTCATGTCATTTTCCCAACGACGCCGTATTCGAGAATCGTTTTATTCATTACTTCCTTGGAACACCAAACATCGATAGACCCAGGAAACTTTAATACATTGTATATCAGAATTGCTGCGTTTATTGTTCGCGCCTTTGAGTGAGAACTTTCCAAAACTCGCGACACGCTGGCCCCCCTTTGTAGAAAATCAATTGAACGATTGACACGTATTTCTGTTGACTTTTGCACTAATGAGATTTTGACTTTAGTACGCTTATCCTGATGGATCCTGCCAAAGACTATCCCCAATTTCTTTATCGGGATTATTATCCTTGCCCAGTTTCTATGAAGTCTAGCAGCTTTTCTGCGCTCTTTAATTGTATCATCAATACTGGTATCGACCCAGACTTGTGCTTGTTCGTGACCTCTTTGTACCAACTCCCTCAATCGCAGGCCCAAAAGAATGTTTTCACGAATCCCAAAAAGCGGCCATCACTAAAAGCCGCTTCGCGTCACAATAGCAGTTAGCCCTTAATTGATCCTGATAACTTGTGAAATCCTGGTTTTGTTGATGTTCAAAACACTTTTACTCCATTGTTAATAGTATCCTATTTCTTGCCACTTACGTTGTATTGGCAGTAATGTTAACTAATCAAGAAAACATTGTGATCACTTCCTAAACACCACGGTCTTCGTCAACAAGCATTCTTTACAATATTTACAACATTGTCTGTACACATCATATAATTATAGTACTTTTTAAGTTATTTCTACACCTGTTAATTTCCATGACTAGTTAGTACAATTTAAAATAGTCAAACACGAATCATCCTTAAAATTTAACAGAAGTCAACCATGGGAAGTCAGAAACAGGTCGCCGTTGGGTATTTCCCGGCCTATTCTGGCATTAAAGTCACCCATAATCAGGATACTAGGCCCATCCCCATCCTATCCATGTTGCGAGGCAGGACGAATATCTCGGAATAATAATTGATTATATAATTCGTTGGTAGTGCGTATAACTCGGTTGCACTCTACCGGGATAAGCAACGGCGACCTATATTGTTATACCTCCGCCAACAAAAAACCACATGTAACCCCACAAACCTTTCAAAGGCATATGACGCTGTGCCAAAAACGTCTTCTTCTAAATAATAACTTCACGAGAGATAAGTAAACCAATACCACCGAACCTTAGGTATGCCTTTCTTACATCCAACGATAACCATTCACACCAATAGAGTCATGTGATCAAATAAAATACTTAAATAAATTAAAATATGAATATTATTATCAACGATCAGATTTTGCAATTTCATGAAACTTAGGTTTACTCTATTTACATTGTTTAAAGCTATATTATATTACGTTTATTTTAAATCTATAGCATTACTGTCTTTCACCCACGTGCTGTTGTTTATTGCATGCATGATCTAATTGACAATGTTTAGGCCTAAGTGCTAACTAATAGGAAAAAAAAAATTAATTGTTTTGCTGTGGACAATTAGTTGTTAACCAAGAAAATGTTTTAAATGAGAAGAAATAGCCCAATTGATATCTTAAACAGACATAGCCTATTTGTTACGTATTGGAGGACCATGTACGTGTAGATTGAACATGTGAGCTGAGAATTACAAAGCTATAAACTGATATTTTGAGTCATTTTTGAGATATGGGCCTTTTAAGTTCACAAAAACAGTTTTGTTTTGCGTCAGTACAATTGCGATATCAATTTCCCCCACCCTATTTCATACTTTATTCAACTTATGATGTCATGTGACTTCATATTTGTTGGGGGGAATTTATGGTACTCAATTTGATACCAATTAGAAATGAGTAACTCTAACTTATCGAGTGGTTACCTAATATATAGGAATGAGAAGCCCAGTAAGGAAAATGGGGGGGGGGGGAAGGGGCGTTCGGGAATTACTTTTTCTTAGCGAGGATGGGCCCCGTGTGTGTTATGTGTGTTGCCGAATTTAGTGTTTGGGTTTGATGGTCCGTTTGTGTGTGGAAATGAATGTGACATTTGAATAATTTACGTGAGATATTTTGGTTTTATCAATATATCTATGGTTTATAATATAGTTAAGTTCACATTATTTGATAAAAAGAAATTTATGCACTTCTTAATATTTAAAGCCACTCACATTTCAATGATTCCTGTTTTTTAAAACATGATTAATTTTTCACTGTACTTCATTTATTTACATAATTATTTATTATATTGTTTTTGCTGTATTCTATGATGAACAAATACGAGAGATGCTTGCTGCTCTTCACTTCCATGTACAAACGCATGGGGACTCTCTGTCCGAAAAGGGCACCACACACAATTCTAACCCAAGTATCCAGGCACCCAATAGTGTTATATTACATTGTAATTAATTGGTATATCTAAAAGGCACTATCAGTGATTGGAAATCAGAAAATCGACAAAAAAAAAATCATCAAACATCTGTATCATGGGCTGTGGTGTGGACAAGTTCAGGTGTCACTAACAGACCCTCTGCAGTTGAGAGACGCAACTCAACTAATAAGGCCAAAATTTGATTTGAGTCATACTGTCTGACTGTCCGAACGCGCAACGACGGAAATTATGTACTATAGACAACAAAGTAACTGAATGGAGAATGTCGGATACTTGAAACCCCCCCCCCCACCCCCCCCCCCCCCCCCCCTCATGCTTTTCTATTTTTTGTCCATTTTTCAGTTGGAAAAGATAAGTTATGAGAATGTACAGACTTAATCTTCACTTTTAAGCTATTCCTGCGAAGTCAAAAAATATTTTGACTTCTTTCGTATCGACCAATGATAGTGTCTTTAACTCATAAAAGCATTTGTTTAAACTTTAAAGTGCATAAATGGGGAGAAAGGGACAAAAATGGCCTATTTTTTCCGTCCAAATTGGCACTCCCTAATTTTTAAACGTGATCAATATTTTATTTTTCTCTTCAATAATAGTAAGTCTTAGAGCAATATTATTGAATGGGCAGAGTGTTTATGCCGAATTATTCCAATGCGGAAATGCATGTCTGGTGTACTGCTCAGGAGCCCCCCCCACACACACACACTATGTGTGTAAAAAACATGGTATCCATTTGAGGGTTAAGAATGTAACTATAGAAGTACAGTAACATGTACTTTGCTTGTCGTCGTTGATCTTGACTTGTGTAAAGTTTACAGTATTATACGCAGCATTCATTATACCAACTAAATAGGCCTACCGTAATAATACGTATTAATTTAATTTAAAAGATGGTCTAAATATTGGCACGTTGCTAGGTTGGTGGGTTAATCAGTGCTTTTTAGCCTAAAATATTCCAAAGTCTTTTAAGAAGGAACCAAGAATACACACAATTGCCAAGAGTTTGAATGAAATTTCTTTAGAGTATACTGTAAGATTTACCTATTTTTGTTGGCAGAATGCCAGTAAATATTGTAAAATTTTAAAGTATCTTTCATAGTATACTGTGTCCGAGACCCGGTTTTGAATTGAAGTACCCTTCATTCATAAGGTTCTGTAAACTTTTGACCTCAAAAGATAAATTAGCATAATTTCGGCTCCAAACCGGCAAATTTCACAAAATGTCAGTTCCTAAGACCTTACCTTTGGGGAACCAAGTTCCAAGCACCCATTTTCGG
>JAMKCH010053697.1:0-10690 GCA_023653785.1 Ophioderma brevispina
ATATAGGACTTGCGCTAAAAAGGGGATCCAAAAATTATCTCTCTGGCAGAAAACAAAGGAATTTCATATAACAATGTATTATCTTAAACAGCAAATGTAACTTGTGGAATTCCTCAGTGGTTACATTTTGGGACATTTATTATTCTTATTAATATCAATGATCTGCCCTCTTTTACCAAAATCCCCTTTTATTTTATTTTGCTGACGAGACACCTATTTATTTTCACATCACGTCACGACCTATAAACAATTAGAAAAAATTATCAATGCTGAATTATTAGTATTTCCAATTGGGTTAAACTAAATAAACTATCTCTCAATATTTCGAAAACTAATTACAATGATATTTAAAAAAATAAACACGTAACAAAAGACATAGGCTTAAGCTTAAATAGATAATGCATTACTAAAGCAAGTAAAACACTAAATTCCTTGGCATACTCTTTGATCACAATCTATCATGGACTTCCCAGACACAACATGTTTCTAAAATATTTTCCTAAATATAATGGTATAATTCGCGTAAGGTTCAACCATTCCTCACACCTGAGTCACTTGAAAACATTATACAATGTCCTTGTTCTAACCTAACCCTAATTCTACTAAACCCATCTTTCTTTCTTATGCGCAATGATATGGGCCGATTCCAACAATCCCAATCTACACTTTCCTCTTTTCTTCAAAAGAGAATCATAAGAACATGCACTAATTCGATCTGGCTGTGCCCATAACTGAATCCCCTCTTTTCGTCTCTCAAAACCCCTGAAAATTTATAGATAACTACAGTTAGCATCGTTTCATGTACCGATTCCACCATGATCTCCTCCCGGCTGATCTCATTCCTGTGACTTTTTTAACATCGATAGACCCTCTCATTATCTAGGCGTGTTTCAGCAGACCGAGGGCGCTAAACTTAAAGTTTACAACATGTCGTAGTTTTAATTTCGAAGTTTTAACTTGGCCCGTGCGAACGCACTCGTTGTTTGTAAACTTTATTATACTCGCAGTTTAAAACCATAAGATTTCTTATGGTTTTAGGTTAGTCGTGGTTATCACCGCTCCCCCCTGTTGAGCGTCCATAGTTTTAGCGAGCTTTAAATTCCACGGCCGGTGACAGGCTTATCAACAAGGGAATCGGAAGTTTTAGTGTGACCTCGCCAGGACGTAGTTGGGTCGCGATACCACAAACAACGGTCGCCATGTATATTTATCATAGCGACCGGACTATACATGTTGTGGTAGTACACTCAGACTGCAGACTGCAGTTAAAAAGATAAATTTAAATCCATGTTTATAAAATACTCGTGCCCTGACGAAGCCATAAATAGGAGGCCTACATACATTAGAGTGACCTAGAGCCGTTTCATTAGTCTATAATCAAGCCTACAAGCGTCCTATTTGAGGGAGGTTGGAAAATATTTTAAATTTGCTTCCCGCATCCAATTCAATCGGCTCTCGCTAGTCCTACAATGTGGCCTGCCAATTTTGTGCTAGTGAGACGATGCACGTGGGCATAAAAGACCGACAGCAGTTAGAATGATCCCAATTGGTTAAGAATTACAATCGGTAACTTAATTTATTTTTTTTAAGCCAATCTCTGACTCGGCAGTAATCAACG
This sequence comes from Ophioderma brevispina, assembly GCA_023653785.1. Lineage (NCBI taxonomy): Eukaryota > Metazoa > Echinodermata > Ophiuroidea > Amphilepidida > Ophiodermatidae > Ophioderma > Ophioderma brevispina. The sequence continues at coordinate 1,619 of JAMKCH010053697.1, forward strand.
AAAGAAGTCGATAGAAAGCGCGATGTAAGTTGGTGAATTTCGTGTGAACATTGTTTGTATTATGGAATATTTATAGAGACAGACATGAATGCATCACAAGTCACCAAAATGGCCGATTTTGCCGAATGTTTTCCGGCGTGACTTACCACCACCAATTTAGTATTCAAACGGGATTTTTAAACGTTTTACATCCACAAAAACCGGGGATGCTGTTAAAAGCCTCTTGATTGTGGGTTTAGCAGCATGCAGCACCGGTATATAATCATAACGGTCTGCTCTTGCTTGCTTTCGAACAGCTTCGAAGCCGTGGCCGCGTGTTGTTTCGCTAGTTGTCGCAATGCAACCCTAAATTACGAGCAAAAGCAGACGCATACTTTTATCGGAATATAACAACCCATTTGAAAACGTTCATCACGGTCCCCTCTCCCCGGGGGGAGAGTCTATCACCATAATCTCCGTATACGTACCATTCAAGCCTGACTTAATGGCCTTTTCATTTCTACGTCTCAATTTAGCATATCCCTACAAAATAGATCCCACTGGTAAAATTTGGCAACCCCGGAGTGCGCACACGTCGGGGCCAATGATCATCAACACTGACTGCCTGGATCATTTTTTGGTATGCTCTTTCCACCTGGTTGACTCCACGGGCGGGAGAGCGAACTAACCGTGAGCCCCGTCCTGGGCGGCGCAGCGGCCCCGACAGGGTGTAGCGTCCCGGCTTGAAATGGTTAAAGTATACGATATTATGGTGTATGCTCTCCCCCCGGGTAGAGGGGAATCACCTACAACATCTCCTCTAGTACGTTCCCATTCAAGCCTGACTTAATGCAACAGATTCAACTGGTAGAGAGAGTCAACCCGGATATCAAGGTGCTTCGGTCGGGCCCATATGCAGCGAGCTATGGTGATATGATCTCGCCGGAGAAGGTTGTAAACAAACAATATATACTCTATGCACTTACCGACTTCAAGGTGTCAAGTGCTACTGGAGCTTGTGGGCGACGGGAAGATGTGGGGGTTTGCTGTGATGACGAGGAAGGTGATGATAGGATGCTAGCTGCCGTCGAACCGGTGCGTACTAGGACATCTCGGCGATAAACTTGTTGGAATCTAGAAGAATAAGCCCATCCCATGGCGTCCCTGATAGCTGATAGAAATCCACGGAGAAGGGGCCCAAGCAGCGCCCTGAGATCTTACCGGCCGTGAGCTCCTCTGTGCGTCCCGCAAGACAAACCTGTAATAACTAGGCCTCCGTATGACTGCCACGATCATCTGGCTAATGTCAGTCTTGGCGGGCCGGGTTTGAGACGGCTTATGAGTTGTGAGGAAGAGTTGGTGTGAGTCCCCCTATAGGGTTGAGTCTTGTGGAGGTTAAAACGTCAAGGCTCTAAATGGACCACCAGGGTCCTTCATGCTTGACCCTGACGCTGTCGGAGATCTGGGGATGATCGGTAGGAGTGAAGCGGAGAGATTGTGATTTTGGCCAGGCAGCCTGATCGGGGAAGAAGACGAGCGGCGTTCCCTGTGAAGGTGAGATGATTCTGGATAGGCAAACAAGGGTTGTCCGACTACTCCTCTGCATGATGCTGCGGAGACAAGGGAAGAGAGTTCTTGGTGGGGTCCGCTAGAGACGCCTGGAGAAGAGGCTCCTAAGGACGACTGTAGAGATGCTGGAGGACTGGTGGCAGGTCCCAAGCTTTCATAGAGAGCAGATTCTCGGGCGGACCGTTGATTTGCCGCATTCCCTTGATGCGATTAATGAAGCGCTGGTGATCTAGACACGGTGATGCTCCGGTGATTCCTCCGCCCAATCCCAGATGGCATGGCTGGGAGAGTTGCTCGCCGAGGGTCAATTGGCGATTCATGCACTCCGTACCGGTTGCCTTGACAGTCTGGAATTATAAATACTCCTTGGTTGTAGGTCTCTTGCTCTCCAGTCAGATGGCGGCTTGGGATTGACGCTGGAGGAAGTGTTATCAATGTAAGTAGTTCCGTGAACGGTAAAGGCCCGGCCGTAATAACGGTCGTGGGGCCCCCGATGACGGGAAAAAAATCATTATCCATTTCTAAGTACCCCCGTAAACGGGTAAGGCCGGACGATAACGGTTTCGTTTTGTAGTGGGCCCCCGATGACGGGGAGAGGGACATTATCCGGTGGGGAGACTTGTGTCCAATGAGCAGAATGTCGGGAGGCGGTGCGTTTGGCGGCTTGCGAACGCAGGTTCACGTGGGGTGGATCCGCCCGTAGGACCGATTCTGCCTATTGGATAGTGCTACTCCAGGCTGACTACCCCGGCGGACTCTCGGAAGTCCGTCGTCCCGGCTTGTCTTCCTTCCTTGACAGGGTATCTGCCAGGGTGTGTCTTCCCCGGGAAGAGGATGGCCGTCAGGGTGGGTGCTTATGATGGAGACACTACTCCAGGACCGTCTGTAGGCCAATGATGCGACTCCCCCCGGAGCCTCCCTGCCTGCATGTTACTAGGAGACGACCGGGCTAGGACGTGACCTCCCTTGCCCAGATTGCGAGTAAGCCTCGTCGCCAAAATAACCAGCCCACGCCCAACTTGTAATTTATGCTGGGCAACTCCTGTCCAAGTCCCCGTAGGCGAGTTGCTCCTACTGGTCCCAACCGCCAGATGCGTCCCATCCTGGAATGAAAGATGATGGTCTTGATGTGATTAGTTTTCCCCGTTCCCCGTGGAGATTATCCTGCAGATGCCACACCAACGCTATCGCTCTTCTGCGTTTGGACGTCAGGAGTTCGCGTGTGAAGCTCCGGTCGTCCGCGAATTTTGACCCGGATAGACGAGCACTAACTACTTTCATGCGAAGTCTGCGGCGTGGTACCACCGTTGTCAGTGAATGGCTGAGAAGCCAGTAGTCAAGTTTGAGTTTCATGAGGATCCCGGCGCACCGCGTCATAATGCGAGCGCTCGCAGGTCGGAAAAAAAAACGCTATTCCCCCGTTGAGATCAGACGTCGTCCCTTAAAAGGTCATGCTCCTGAAGGAGGTTTAAGTTGTTCCCGCTGGAATGCGCTGCCATGAGCAGTCGTCCAGGATGGCTAAGGGCGCAAATGGCTTCTCCGCCCGAGGAACTCTGCTACACTCTTCACTATCCTGGTGAATGTGTCGGGACACTGTCGATATCCTAACGGGAGGCACTGGAAGTGATAGAACGAGTGGGCGGGCGATATAGGAAACCGAGCCACTTCCTGTTGACGGATGTATCGGAGAGTTGGAAGTAAGCACCCTTTAAGTCAAGAGTGGATGCTCCCCCGGCTCCGTGAGTCCCTTGGAGAACTGCCTGATAGGCTCCCCATCTTGGAGAGGCGTGACTTGAAGACTGGCTGAGCTCTTGTCGTGTTGAGGATCGGGTGCCACTCGTCGCCTTCTGAAGCAGCTGCTGGACCTCTTGGAGAAGGGCTTGCCGTCTGGTCACGTCCTTGTGTATCACCATCTCTCGTGTGCGCATAACCATGATTCTCGAACCCCCGTCTCCTACAACGGTGTAGAAGTATCCCAGCCCCCCCCACCCCCAACGGCAAATGGGAGAGTTCCGGAGGTCTGAGACAGGGGGGGATGCACAATGTGACCCCACCCCCTCCTGATCGATCACCCTTGTTGCATCCACCCGCCGTCGCTGGCTCTTGCGCCGTTAATCCTTGCTCCCTCTCTGGGGAGATTGCCCTTGTTGCTCTTGGAACGGCTGGTTCTTCTGATTGGGGTCCTGACTACGAAAATGTCTGGCGGTTGCCTCAGCCGCATGCTGCGCTGAGGGGCGTCCCCTGCCTCTCCCGGCACCGCCTTCCTTCTTCTTCTGGCGTTCGCAGGCTGCCAAGGCCTTCCTTTGTGTTAGGCGCAGCGGTCTCCTCGTGGTAGGCCTTGACCTGTCCCCCGAAGGGTCATGTCTAGGCGTTCGCCATGAACGGCCGGCGGGGTCAGGAGGTTGAGGGCGTAGGGCGCACTCACTTTCTCAAGTATTCGGTTAACTGCGTATATCCTGCATCGGTGTTCCCCCGCGCAGAACGCTAGGTGGGCGGGGCCCCGGAGTGTAATATAGTGAACTTGCTTGTCCCTGCACTCACTGCACACTGACAGGGTCTAGACATTAGATCATGCAGGTGGGCGAAGGTGAGGAGGATGCGTTCAATAGTCGCATACCATCCCATGCCAGGTGTCCCCCGTCCACCCAGATATTCGGCGTCCCCCTTTCTGGTCGCCATGGTGGGGGGGCCGCGGAAGGACTTTCCTTCCGGTTCGCGGTTGTTTCTTCCCGGGAGCCAGTTTCGCAGAGCTTCCTGAGGGGAGATAAGAGTGTACGTACGGCCGCCGGTTCTCTGGCTTGTTACCCTGAAGCGAGCTTCTCCGCCAGCTCGTCATCTCTGTGAAGGTTCATGCCACTGATCGGGTGCCCTCTCTACACAACCTGCTAAAAGGAAAAAGCCGTCCACTGAAGGGCTCTGGGTATCACGGTGAATGACTGCCCTAGTTGTCGGATCTTTTCCAGGTAGAGGATCCTATCTACCTCCGGGACTCCGGCCCTGATGGATCCTCTGTGAGGTTCTCTTGGCTTGATCGGTTAAGTTACTATGGTCCGAGGAGGGAGGCGTGCGTGAGTTGGTTGACAGCGCAGAATTCCTGTCTCCGGTGGCCGTCCATTAACACCACTCGTCCGGGTAAACGCCGGCGGGTCAGGAATCCTTGCCTGACCCATAAGTTTCGTCCCCATGCGGACGGCGGCCGGGTGGACTCCTAACTCGTCCCCATGCGCTGCTGCCGTTGGGGGGTCGGTGGCTGCCCTGAAGTCCCGGCTTATCCGACGGTCGCCCCGGCGATCGCGGTCGTCCCCCGGCGTAACGATGGGTCCCCTGAAGTCCGCGGCTTGTGTCGCGGGTTGATTACTCCGGCGGTGGTCGTCCGGCTATCCGGGCGGCTTGGCGGCAGCCGTAAATATCCTTGCGGCTGCGTGGCCACTGCTCAAGGAGCGGCTCCTCCTGTAATCCGGACGTAGCTGCGTTTACACAGCGCATCCGAGAACGGCAGCAGCTGCGGATATCCAATTGGTGATCGTGGCTGCGTAAACAGCACTTGCGGTGCTGTGATCTCGGCGCCAGCGGTTACCGGCGCCTGCGCTGATCCCGGCGCCTGCGGTGTTCCCGGCGCCTGCGGTGATCCCGTCTCCTGCGGTGATCCCGCGCCTGCGGTGATCCCGGCGTCCGCGTTGATTCCGGCGCCTGCGGTGATTCCGTGTGGCTTGCGGTGATTCGGTGTCTTGTGGTGAGCCCGGCGGCTTCGGTGTGTTGCGCTGGAAGAAGGTTGTCACCAATCTAAGTGTCCCTGTGAACGGTAAGGCCCGTCCGTAATAACGGTAGTGGGCCCCCGGTGACGGGACGACTGATATCCGTTTCTACGTTCCCCGTGAACGGTAAGGCCCGGCCGTAATAACGGTAGTGAGCCCCCACTGACCTCTTGCGATGAGCCGATGGCTGCCACGGCTTCCGGAACGGCGCGTGCGGTGATCCCGGCAGTCCTGCTGCCCTAGCGGCTCCTGCTGTGATTCCTGGGCCAGGGTCTCGGCTTCCCGAACGGTCTCCGCGGTGACCACGTATTCCAACGGTGGAGAGCGGGGTATTCGGTGGGCGGTGCGGCACTTGGCCGGGCGGCGGTGAGCGAAGGAATCCGACACCCGGCACAGAGTGTGGCTCTTGGACGGCTGCTATCTTGGCTGCTACCATCTACAATCTGGTTGCTGGGCTCCTTCTCGGTACTCTGATTCGAATCCCGTCTTCTCTCTGGGGAAAGACAAAAGAAGAGAGAACTCAAGACGGTTGGAACTTTAAGGAACCTCACCGGAGATCTCGCAACCCGTACGTCCACGGATGCCGCGGTGGGGCTCAACCCCGCCCCGGTGCACAGAAGTTCAGATGGCGAACCATTTTTTCCGATGCAGAACCCCGAGTTTATGAAACTTTCGGCCCAGATGGCTGACTATACCTTTAATGCGTCCCGTACCGGTACATTACCGGAAGAATAGCGGGTGAAAGTTGACCGCGAAAACAGCAAAGTATCCGACGAAAAGTGAGATAATATACTCAGTAAACCATCTACACACTAACGTCCCCAACTCAGCCCAGATGAATGTGGGAAGTACTCGAAGGGGTCTACCCGAGGCAGACACTTGTATACACGTGTGAACTACCTCCATCTTTTTGCGGAACGTACACACACTGACTCACCTAAACGGACGCAGTTTTGCAACACATTGGGATGGGCGAAGCAGCAAACCGACCAAATTGTCAGAAAAATGCGTAGTAAACCCCGTAGTTATGGTATATTAGGTGAGTAAAAAGCTATAAATCCGCTGACACATTGCAAATTCTCAATGCCATAAGAGCACACACAACGTGTCTATGAAGCGTAGCAAATGAGAAGTCAGTGTTGCTAAATCATTGGCCCCTGACGTGTGCGCACACGTCAGGGGTTAAAACATTTTTACAGTGGGTATCGTAGGATATTGCTAAATTGAGCGTGGAAAATGAAAATGCATGAAGTCAGGCTTGAATGGGATGGGAACGTACTAGGAGATGTAGTGATATAAAGAAGTCCCTATTTATAGTTTACGACTACCATTCGCCATGATTTCTGTTTTCGCGGGGTATTTTTGGGCTCTGCCAGTGGTCACTCGGTATTAGCCCGCGATACGTCCGGTTCTTACAACAAGTCCGCATATACCGTTGATTAACTTTTTCAAGTTGTCGATGATAAAATCGTGTGGACGTCTGTCGAAGTTAACGGATTAAAATTTTATTTATCGCATGTTATGTTTATCATCGATGATTACGCTCCGTCTGAACATGACTATGATAACACCAGGCCATGGTCATGAATATTTCATCAAGAGAAAAACACCGTCTTTGCTAGGAACACTCCTAGTTCCCAAGGTCTATATTATGGAAAAATCTGCCAACTCACCTGAAAAGATCTCCGTCCTTCCCATTATTTAAAACAAACTTTACTCACACACTCATCAGCTTTACAACAATTACCCGTTTCCATATTTTTCGTGCCATCCTTTGGCTGGGCTGGTATAATACCTTGAGTATTCCGCTTCGTCTTGTCCGTGTTGTCTGTCTGTCAGTGTGCGTGTGTTGAGTTTTTTGTGTATGTTTTTAATCCTGTTTTGTCTTGTTTTTGTCTGATGTAACCCCAAACAATCTGCATTAATTTTTTTGTTTTCCTTATAATCATTTACGGTTTATACTGTTAGCGATGCTCCTTGGCTTTAAAATTGTACAATTTGTCAATGTTGCTTGTCTTATTTTTATACCTCTTTTTTTACCGGGCACTACAACATCAGCCAAGCGTTTGTAGTGTCCCCATCTCATTCACCATTAATGTCCCCGTTTTTAATTATATAATTAATATATTTATATTGTAATTTCCAATTTAATTTTAATTGCAATTTTGATTATATTCTTATGTTGAGATGAATAAAATTGATTGATTGATTGAAATCTTGCTGAACCAAAGTAAACTGTGGTCTTACACACAGCTATCTTGAATTTCTTATGTGGGAAATTGAACTTGGTTTCACTCAGGCATATTTTTTTTGTAACTTATTGGAAATCTTCAATTATTCTCCCACCTGCTATTGTTTTAACAATAATTTGGTGTTAATGTGTTTTATTCAATCACAAAATGGCTGAAGACCATTTACTCTATGTAAACAATGCATCTTTGTTAGGCTCAAAATTGGCCAAAAAGATTTTTTGAAGTCTCTCAGCAAATAGGCATAACTTCCTCCAAAGTCCAAATTAACACCAATACCATTTTCTGAAAGCATGTTTATCCCTCTTTATACAAGCAAACATTTGAGCAAAAATAATTCATTAACTATTTTACTTGTATGCTTGGATGCAAATTTTTTGAGCTACAACATCAAACATGTAAAGGAGCATTTTTTATTATTGCAAGATGTGACGCAATTGGTCCCCATGACCTTAAATAAAAATTCCTTTAAAGAGACATGAGGAGATTTCCAGAAAGAAGCGCCCCTAATTTTTCATGAACCTATAGGTTTTTTTTACGCATATTTGGAATGCTTACCAATGTATTAGATCAAACCTGAAGTGAATAAGCGAATACGCCGTCTTTATTTAGTAATAAGAATGATGATTTAGTCGTTTCTGTCGTGCACGACGAAAGTCAGCATGGTTTCTATGGGGATGATACAATACAGCAGGCAAGTTCAAAACAAGGTTTGTGGTTTTCTTTTGCACCTGTTTGTCCAATAAACCTTTCCAAACGTTCTCGGTAGGTGGTCTACCAACCGATCCAGTGAATTTGAGAGATTCATATCCTAAAATCTCCTCCTGCCTTTAAAAGAATTGCACATTCAATAATGAAATGGATCATTTCTTTTTTTTTTGTAATTTTTAAATTTATGATAAAATACAGTGCTGAAATTAAGTTTTGGGGTTTTGTGTAGTAGATATTTTTACATTCTTAATCATAGGATTATAATTTAATCATTGTTTGGTACTCAGATTCCCTCTCACAGGAGAGGGAGATACTTAAGACTATGATACCTACCTCCCACGGCCTGAATACTGCACAATGTTCATATTTGTCGAGCGAACAGAACCCCCACTTACCACTGAAAAAATCTGGCACCGCCCTAGCTCGGTTGCACTGCGCCTGATGAGATCGCCCCCGCACTACTGGACAACTCGACTACCCAGAATGCTTCTGCACCCCAAGACGTGGCGAACATGGCTTTCATGAGGGGCGGCTTACGAACTTCGTGGGTAGGGGCTCAGGCCGTGGCAGGTAGATATCATAGTCTTAAGTATCTCCCCTCTCAACAGGGAGAGGAAGATACTTAAGACTACGATACCTGCCTCCCACGGCCTGATTCTGCACCAGAATGCCACTGGACTCCCAGAGCTGGATGAAGCCGTGTGAGTACGTATGTACTTGAGAACACCCACAGCCTATACAAAACACCTAACCAAAGGAGCCTAAGGTAGAAACAAGGACACTTAGTTTTCTACTAACCCTACTGGTCA
>JAMKCH010053698.1:0-10071 GCA_023653785.1 Ophioderma brevispina
AATTCTACCATTCATTTTAATTTCAGCTGTAGTTAAACATTAAAGAGAGAGATGGAAAGAGAAGAGCACCTCAGGAGGTAAAGTTGTCTCGGAATGTGACAACCCATCAAATGAAGATATTCTCTATTTGGAATGTAATGCAGAACACGCAATGGCGAAGTGTCGTTAATGGTGTTTCGGAATAGGAAAATATAACCATAAAACATTTCCATTTACTCATTTTACATGCATTCTTCATTTATTTATTATTATACAACGTCATCCATAAAAACATGAAAAATCGTTATTTCCTAAGGGTAAGACATCATGTCTTAGACATGATTTGTGGTATATGATACGAGTTTATTTGGAATCATTTAAAATTCTTATACAATTCGTGGAGATGCCTATAATAACAAATCAAAATTGGTAAGACGTATTGTCCGATGCCGAAGCTTTGACATTCTTGAGAATAACAATGACATCTGATAAGTTATTAATAAACCAAGATCAATACCATTATCTGATCTTATCATGATTATACAGCAAGAATATTCAGCAAAATACTTATTTTTAACGCGAACACAATGCGTTCAGTAGTTGTAAAAATATACCTCATAGTAGAAGTGAATTGGGTTTTCGACTTTGTTTTCGCGCGCTGCCCTATATGAAGTCCCCATGGGCGAAAAAGACAAATTGAAAAAGGATTAGATTTTCAGGACTTTGCCAAACGCCTTTATTTACTATGGCTCCGTAACTAGCTAATATGGGATGAAGTAAGCGCCCTATATCACACATGTATATAGGGGCAAATACATACACAGCGCTGTACTAAGCTTCAGTTCAGTGTCCTTAAAAACTGTTTTACCAACTTCACATCGATAAATCTATAAAAGGTTTAATAAATAAATTCATTGAAAATGAAACATACTCATTGCCTTAAAACAACCCTCTATTGAATCTTAAAAAACACGCATGTATATATTGCATATAGTGGTTGACTACCAATATTGACCAACCCCCAATGCTTTCTAATTGCCACATTGATACATCCATATTTTCCCGTTAAATATCAAAGAATAACGAATGTGTCCCACACTCTAAATTTTGTGAAGTCAAACACTACAACAACAGGTTAACCAGGTGTTTAGATAAATTTCTTTGTAAATCTGCCAATTGTTAGAAATTCATGTATTGTAGACAATGCATATTTCCTCGCAAGTTGCAAATGATAATCATTCATATAAGGGCAGTAACGCTTAACCCGTTTGTTAGCACATGATTTGACCCGATTGAAATGGCCGGGTGATGAAACAAGAAAAAGAAACGTATTATCGAAATAGGGTGACGGAGTGATAGGTTTAATAATATAATATTCACCACTGTGTTTGTTCATTTTAAGATATTAGTTAGGTGGTGAGGGTGCTCCCGTTTAAGTTGCACAGGAAGACGCGGAACATTACCATCTTTAAACGAAAGTCCTCAATATTTAGTTCAGTAGTAAATAAGTACACATGAGCTTATGATTAAGGACCATTGCGGAATGTTATTGGTTCGTAAAATATAGAAAGAGATGACATATAAAGTTATAGTTTGACATTAAATTTATCATTTTGGATGTTTGGTACACTGTTAAAAAATGACCATAAAAACGCCGTTTTAACTGACACCTGGGACTCGCAACGTGCATATAACTGAAAAAAATCGTCGTTCTATTCTTACGGTAATTTTTCTTCTGCCAGGCAGAAGATTAATCCTGAATTGACCAAATCCTCATGCAGTGGTACTCAGTTCTTATTGTGTGTATACGTCCCATCCATTGTTTACACTCCTCAGCTGTTACTGATACTGGCTGTTGAGGTCAAGAGTCTCATATTTCCATGCATGGCCATGGTCAGTGATATGCATACCCTACTTGCACCACTAATGATAGTGACATTCCCTGATTGCACTAAATGAGACTAGTCCTAACCAAGCTTTGTATGGTAGCTATGTAACAGTTTTTCTGATTGGTTGGGTCAGATTGCAAAATTTTGCTTGACAAATTCAACTGTAGAATGATTTCTATAGCCAATTTATATCCAAAATAATACTTCAAATGTTATAATATACAATTGTGGTACAGAATTACATTGTTTGTATGTATATTTTAACACTGATAGCATGGAACTATTTCATTAAGCAGACTAATATTTCATGTGTGGTAAACAGGCACAACTTTTGTACAGCAATGTATGACAGATAATATTGATTTGGCCTTTGCACTGGATATAGAAGTTCCAGTTAAAAGGGAAGTATGGTAACCTGTAGCCCGGTGTTCCATGCAATGCGATATCTACTTCAAATCATACCAGATGTATCAGAAAAAGTAACATGAAACTGAATGTCTTTTGTTTCACAATAAAGGTTGATCATTATGATTGATGCATAGTATTCATTACAATATAGTGTTACAAAACTCAATTTGTTGTTTCATTTCACAAATTGTGCACTAAAATGCAGAAGATTGTCCTTTTTAAGGACTCGTCTTGTTAACAGTGTAGCCAAACTACGGGGAGTTGCGCCCTTGGAAGTGTCACAAATACGCTGGCTAGGCGATGAACAATTATATCGCGACCTACTATGCGCGAGAACATTTAATCATTCTTAAGATTTATTCTCCCTCGAGACACTCATTGCGAGTACGCGTCCATTAAAGGAACCGTGAACATATTTTTATTACCAGATTACCATTGCAGCCCTGCAACACTAGCCGATGAGGAGTTAGACATTTTAATGACAGTTAAGCATTTCTTTGAACCTTTAATGTCATGAAAAAATGCTTTCAAATTGATCTAATCAAGCCTAGTCAATGCCATTTTTTTGTTTTGATTGTCTGTTTGTTCGAGATGGCTTCCCAAATGACCTGCGGTTATTTGGTAAGCCATCTCAATAGGCACCACCTTTGTGGTATAGTTTTAAAGAAGCTACCATGGTTGAAGCGGTTGATACCTAGCATGAAACGTAAATTTTAAAATGATTTTATATACCTTTGCAGAATAAATATGCACCTACAAATAGTATCCAGAAACAGTTCATTATTTGGTAGTGTCATAATTAGAATGATTATTCGGTAATATGAATAGTATTTACCCAGTTCTGTCATTCGTGTGATTCTGATAATGAAACTATTCATATCACCCAGCTCAGCTGCCGTAAAAATATATTTAATTACAATTCTTTTGTTATTTTTCCCTTCCGTAAAGTCTACATTTCTTTATTTATAGCCTTTTTTTTTTCTTTTGGTTTTTTTTTTTATTTATTCTCATTTTAATTATTTTTCTCCCATGTTCAACATGTTCAAGGAATATATTCTTCCAGACTTCCTTGCTATATATTTTTTATTTGTCCGATATATCCTATCTGCAAAATATGAAACTCAGTATTTTCGGAAAATCATTTTGAATCCATCCATCCTCTTTTTTTTTAACTCTAGACTAAATGTTATAATTATCCAATATAATTTCGTCTTTATTTCGGTTAAAGAGGGAAAATTACAAACCTCCTTCAATAACCTCAAATGAAGAAGCAGAATAATTATCTGGTGCATGGTCAGATTGTATTCGCTCGACGTTTGAAATGTGTGTTTAATGGCATCGCAACGTGTAAATGCCCCTGTACATTAATCTGCTAGTGTTACATGGGGCAAACATTTAACAGCCGCAGAGTGTCGTGTTGTATCAGTTCTACTGGATTGGACTCTTCTAAAGAAAAGGACAATTTCTTTTTGAGCGATATAATTCGGGTGCGTTTAAGTATAATCGTCGATCATTGAAAATACCTCTTAAGCAAACAGAGAAACGAAAATAAAAAATATTTAAAAAATGAAAACGAGACATACACACAAACAAAAACAAACAGAACACAAAATACAAACAAACAAACAGAAAAAACAAAAAAAAGATAAAGTTCAAGTCTATTTTCTTCTTCCATCTACCGTGAATATAAATAATAATATAGAAAATATTTAATAATTAATAATATATCGCAATGCTATAATATATAGAAAATGAAGATTGACATTATCATGTAATTTGCAATAATAATAAGAATATTTTTTTTTCAATTTATAATATTTACAGTTATTACATGTACCTGTTAAGTATAAATAATTTATACATGATCTATTAGAATGGACATAATAACTTAGCGAAAAAAATATGAAACGCGAGAAGATGTGTGTGGGAGAAGCCATTAAAGGTGCCCCGTCCGACTACGGCATATATTTTCTAATTTTCGAGGGAAGAGCCACCACCAACATACTTTACTTCCAAAATTATTGGAATCTAACATACCATTTTGCAATGTGAGCTGTAATTGTAACTGTGTGTGTATTCAATAGCCCAGTAGAGTTCTTCAAAAATATATTTTCCGGTAACGTAAACAAGCCATATTTAAGCGGCACTGGCACATTTTTCAAACAAATATTAAAAATTCTTCTCTTCAATGTGCTCTCAATGATAGTCTAAGGCCATTGGAAGAATAGAGGACCATTTTACACATAAAAATAACATACTCAAAAACAGATATGGACGTCAATAAGCGTTTTAAAGACGTCCACGGAATTTGTAGGCTAACTTTTAAGTTTTCCATACTTTACTTATCACAAATGATATTACATGAAATCATAGACTCGGCTCAGTGATATTAAAACACAAGGTCACAGACCGGTCAATCAGGGTGTGTGCCGTGGGAAACATGCAAACGGCTTGGTTTTCTTGTAGTATATTCCCTATAAACGAACTGCAACATACTACGGTGGAAAAAATTGTTATTAATCTGATTTTTTTCAACCAGACATGCAGAATTACCTCATGTAACATATCCAAAATCCCCAATGAATCATCCCCTTTGGGAAATTTTATTCCATATTGCGCCAAATATGCTGACATTGCATATAATTTACTATCTCTATGGCTTCTCAGTAGGATGTTTTTATGATTTTTAAGTCTAATAAATCTAAATATCATGTTTTTCCTTGAATGCTGAAATTCAAATGGCCGCCTTACATACAATTTGCTTTATCTCAACTTCAGAACAGAAGAGGGATACTAACCAACAACTAAATTATAATCTCAAAAATCCAATATATATAAGCGAATAATAAAAATGACAAGAAATAATTATATAAATGATAATATAACTACGTGAATAAGTAAATAGAATAACATAAATAACAGAGAAATTTTTGGAAAAGGGACGGGTACAAAAACGGAACCTGAATTTATGTAATAGAAGTCCTCTTGAGGTGTGAGAGTGGTTTCACACCCAAATTTTATTTCTCCCAATTCTGGATTCACTCTTTTATATATTTCTTTCACACGCCAGTTTCCATTTCTGGTACTTGGTTTAAAAAATAGAAATATTATATGGGCGCTATTGCTATGCCCCTTTCTGGCAAGACGTACCTTTGTAGGCCCAGAATTAATCATGGCGTTTTAGGTGAAAATATACGAAAACTGCATATACTCAACTTTATTAAGCATTCTTTCGAATGACTATTTTTGAAGGCGGCGTAATGTTTCTCATTGTGTAGTTTTGGGAAATTGCATTCCTGATTAAGTTCAAATACCATAACACCCAAGTCATTCTTTCGAAGAGGCTAAAGATGAACTAAATTACTACTATTTGGTAAATAGAACAATCTCTTTTCGCTCTGAGCATTTTGGCCTTCAACAACCCTCCTATAGATGTCAGTTTGACCGAAGCTTCCTTGCTCAGGATACTGAAAGGAAGTTATGGTCAGTGAGAAGATATTATATGTGATGTGGCAGCACTTTGGACGAAGCCATCTTGTGCATTTTGGATTTTTGACTTAAGGAAAACATCAATGATTTAAGATTTTAAACAAACCTGAATTCTTTGAACCTCAAAACCTATTAAAACACATGAGATATAGCTAATTTATATAAACTGGCGCATTGGGATTATGACGTTTAAGAAGTCCTCGGTGATTTAGATTTGTCCATGAATGGATTCTTGACCCCCAAAATATATTCAAAACACTACAATCATCAACATCTACTTTAAAATCGGAGATATAGCTAATGATGTGCGGCCTTACCTTGGATACAAAATTTTCCCCAAGGGGGATTTAGGGGGATTTTGGGATCTGTGTGTAAACGATGCCTTCTGCTCTTCTGGTGCAAAAACAGCTCAATAACAATTTTTTTTTTTCGGTCAAAAACCCCAGGGACCACACTAATTTGTGTTAAAACGCCAGTCGTCTGTCTGGTCGTCGTCTGCTGAATTATGTCGCCGGCGACTTTTAAATTATAAGTCGTTCCATTTCCCCATATTTATTGATTAAGGGTCTTATTTCATTTCAGTGAGGAGGTCTAAGATATAAAAGCTTTACAACGCATGCAAAAATAATAGCTTTTGAAATATCTTGAGGGGCACTATTTTTTTCAAATTTGCCAGTGTCTCTTTAAAGCTTGTAGCAATCATAATAGGAACGAAGTCAGTGAAAATCTTTTGGGCAGATGATAATGTTTTTCAAGATTCAAGATCTCCGTTTCGTGCTTTGAAAGGTGAGGTCGAGGCTCATGATCGGGTAGTGCCCCTTTAAGATCATGTGAACTTTAAAAGGTGCAATGAGAGATTTCGAGACATCCATAAAGTCATATGTAGTGCTTTCATTAGACAATCAATACATTAATTACTTGTATTTGGCTACAGAAATGCCTCAAAAGTAAAAACAAAAATTATTTTGATTTGCTTATATTTCAATATAAAAAGACGGAGTTTGTTTTTTGCTCCAATACAAAATTTGAAATCTTGCAATTTCTTTTTACCAAAGAAATATTTCTCAGCTTGATCCTTTCATATAGGGATGTTTTTGATGGAAAGTTTTACATCAGTGCAGAAATCAGGCTTTGTTTCTTTTTAAAAGCACACGTAATATTTGAAACCTCTTGTTGCACCTTTAATATTGACTGCACGCAGTACAAAGTGGATTTTTATAAGCCAACAACTGAGGGACACGAAAAGAACAGTACAGGACAGAACAGGACAGAATAAAATAAGACAAGTCAGAACAGGACAAGGTAGAACAAGAAACGACAGACCAGTGCATTACTAGAGATTAAAAGAAGCGAGTCTTATTGATATAAATAACATATAAGCAAAATACAAAACAAATGATTAAAAATGCACTTTTTGAATCAGAGTGCAACCACCTTATTACTATTACATCTATTTCACATCGTCCCTATTCTACTTAATAATAAATCCGTAAAACAGATTACATGGTAAATGGTGTATTCATTCAAGTTTGACATGTTGTTGTCAATGACATTTGTTGAGTGCTAATGTTTCGATGCGTGTTTGTATCAGCTGTAATGCTGATGAACATGAATGTTGACATATTACGCCGTTAAAGGTCCCAGGAAATGAGATGATAAACCTACTCCAAATCTTTACGGAACATTCCATTCCAATAAACAGTGCCAGAAAAAAGAATACACTACCAGTGACATCATTAGTGAAACTATTGATTTTCAGTCAGTGTCATGAATAGATTCACACCAGTCACCTGGGATTTTCTATTACTCTCTGAAAAATCAATAGTTTCACTAATGATGTCATCACCAACCCAAATATTGAATGCTTTCTAGTCCCTCCTTGTAGACTTGACACAAACCACATCAATTCTATTTGCATTTCCTGTGACCTTTAGCAAAATACAAACCAACATGATTAAGAATGCGTTATTTGAATCAGAGTGCAACCACCTTATTACTATCCAATCATTCACTCGTCCTATTCTACTTAAAATAATAAATCCGTAAAACAGATTACATGTAACTGGTGTAGTCATCCCAGTTTGACATTTTGTGTTTCAATGACATTTGTTGAGTGCTAATGTTTCGATGCGTCAACTTGCATCGTATCGCGCATTTTTGTATCATCCGCTTTGATGCTGATAACCATAGAATGTTTGGGCATATTAAAATATTCGTAAAATGTCCAAACTTTACCGAAGAACTGGATTATATTTTTTTAAATTTTGGTTCTTCTTTTATCTAAATCAAAAATTGGAAATGTTTATGTTATATTTTCATATTTAACTACCATTACCGATACTTTCCGCCATTTTATTCGCATTTATTTACATTTTACATCTAAATAGAAATTTTATTTGATGGGTGTCCACATTCCGAGCAACTCCAGATGTGCTTCTGGGTCTCTCCCTCTTCTTCTCTCCTCTCTCTCTTCTCTCTTTCATATTAAACTGCAATATGATTTAAATTGAATGTAGGAATTTCAGTAAGTATCATAGCTCGAGCCAATGTGATGGTGATACTTATTGTACATCCCACTGACATTTTGAGAAAACAAATCACACATGTCGCTGTTTTTACTGACTTTTCTAGTTTTTCAATTTCCAAAGTATGTACTTTTGGTGGATTTCTTGCGCCACTTGTTTTCCTAAAATATATGAGGTTTGACCTCCATTGATACGTATGGTACTACTGTGATAAGATGACAGCATCCAAGATTTTGCGACATACTTAAAGCTTGCTACATACAAAATCGTCTGCATAAAATGGCAAGACCCTGCCCTTTCACATCCGCGCGCCATTTATGAACTACATGGTGTCCACAATGCCACCTTGGTACCAAACACTTGGTACCAGCCCGCCATAAGTTTGGCCAGAAAAAACATAATATCGATAGAGTCAATAGTTTTTAGATCATGTTCCCAAACAATGAATTAACAACCCGCAAATCGCGCAGACCTATTCTACAAAATGCTGGTAACCACAAGAGTGGCACTGAAGAACGGAATGGCAAATACAATTTTGATTGCGATCAATTTTTTTAATTGCCAAATTTTCTTGCAAAACAATTTCTACTTGATCAAAAAACTGGATTTACATAATTATTATTAAACTGGTAATGATAAAGCATTAATTTATTGGTGATAAAAAGATTTTAAGACAATATAAGATAAAACTATGTCTATGTCATTAATTATAAATGCTTTGGGCTGCAACATGCTTGTTGCATTCTGAGCATTATGAAAGCAAAACATAACACGTTTTCAACATAAAACTCAATAGCAATATCAAAGCAATATATTCATTCAGTCATTAAATTTTGGATAAAGATAACTCTTTGTGTGCTGTCACAAAACGATGATGTTTAATTAGCTCTAATCTAATGCTGACGGTCGAATTTGGACAATACGTGTTGTTGATCATATATGCCTAATTCCACCTTTTAAGTGTGTTATTACACTGTTATTACCAAGACATTCATAATTGTTGCAGCACCTTACATTTAAAAAAGAAAAATGGTGGTTGGACTTAGAGATTCATATTGGCGATTCTGCACGACAAAAGTACAGTGCCGTATTTTGTAGTTAATAGCGCATCAATTTGGTTAAATGGGTCTTGCTTTGGGTTACTTGATTTCTTGGGTCATATCTTTAAAAAAAAGAAAACCTACCTTTATGAACCTGAACCTTTCAGGGACATTAGCTAACAGTCCTATTTTACCTTATAACAAAAAAACAAGTAGCCATGCGCTTTTGTTCAAAACGTATGGCGGATGGTACCAAATGTTGCGTTTTTAGGGGGACATACTGTATACTGCTAGATGACAAGAAACGAATTGTAGCATTTAACGTGGGTGAAATAGTTTGAATGTCGTTGGCCACGAATGACTCATATAGAAGATTCAATGGTTTATAGGTACTGCGGTATATCTCTGGTGACCCAGAAACATCACGCTGCCTTCATTTTTCTCGTATTCAATATTAGTAATAATGTTTATGAAACATAAATTAAGGCATTTGCTTTTAAAGCTCTAATATCTTGTTACAATTAATTTACAAGAGGATAAATATGACGATACCCTTGCAAGATATACAGCCTGTCTCAAAAAAAATGGTACAATCAGAAAAAAATTGGTTAAATATGAAATTTCAAAGTAAGTCATTTTACTTGACATAATGTTAAAGAACAAAGACCGGGCTTTCCAATGGTGTTTGTTTCATCTCATTTGCTTTTGTCAATCCAGAGATATAATCAATTTAGTGCGATA
>JAMKCH010053700.1:0-10064 GCA_023653785.1 Ophioderma brevispina
AATTTTAAAAAAATTACAGGTAAAACCTTTCCTTAACGTTTTGTCTTGTTCGCGGTTCTTCCTGTCTGTTGTGTTGGTTTTTTTTCCTTAAACAAAAATCCTGTGCTAAATTTCCCTCAAACCGTCCTTAAATTATTGCTTTCCATGCTTTCCATGCGCGCCCATCTCACAGCTGGTGTGCTGGTCCGGTATTGGAGTGTCATCCTCCGCTTTTTCTGGGTCTTGGTCTGATCTGTTTCCATTGTTCCCTGACACAGGATGCTTGGCTGTATGCTCTCTGCTCTGTTGATCTGGCTAAACTATTCGTAGTTTTTTTTTTTTTTTTTTTTTTTTTTTTTTTTTTTTAATAATTTAAGATTTTTTGTGAGGAAGGGTTTTGGTGGACCATATATGTATGTTTGCCTCCACCCCCAAACTAAGTACCCAGGCCAAGATTTTTAGTTTTAACGTGGAAATTTCTGGGAACAAGCGGAAAATTGTCAGGATTGGTTGGTGCAGAATTGTGTCTAGAATACATCATAAAAGTCCCCGAACAATCCTTTGTGCTTTTTCAGAAATAAGGGGGCAAACTTTGTACATTGGTAAAATTCCAAAAATTAGAATTGTCTTAAATGTGTTCCAACATTTTTGTCATGTCCCCAAGGATCAAAAAGGTATAAGTTTGCCCTATCTACAACCTGTAGTTTAAGTACTCCAGACCTAAATCATTCAATGCAATCCTGGGGGTAATATTTCAAAATGATCCAATTTCATTGCACCAGATTCAAATTTGCCTTCGTAGAGTCATATTAAAACAGAAAGAAAATGTTCATTCAAATCACCTACATGGATCCAATATTGACATATAAGAGCAAAGCAGTGACCCCCATAGAGCCTGTAGAACCCCCATCACACTTGGCCCTGTAATTTTGTGCAAGTAATGACCATCACCTGTTTAAATATTCATTTGGTGTTCATTTACAACTAGATGAGAATTTGACACAAATCTTTCAGCAAGAATCCGACCATTCTGAAAATTTATACACCCCCCAGGCTGACCTTGAGCCTTTTTTTACCATATAGTTATTAAAACTACACGCCATAGATAGGGCAAACTATACCTTTTTTTTTAATCCTTGGACATGACAAAAAAATGTTGGAACACATTAAGGACAATTGAAATATTTTCGTAATTTTACCCCTGTACAACCTTTGGCCCCTTATTCCTGAAAATGCACAAAGAGGATTTTGGGGACTGTTAGTATATTATTCTAGACACATTTCTGCCACCAATTCTGACATTTTCAGCTGTTCCAGAAGAAAGTTCCACCTTTCCATTGTTTATTTTATAATACTTCGGCCAACAGAGTAATAAAAAAAACTTAACTCGGTTGGAGTGATAACTGTAGGCACTCATGGCACTATTTCCCCACTATTTTATATTTGCGAGTAGGCCTACAAATCATTGAAAATGACCGCACCTCAATATACTAATCAAACGGCAGCAAAAACAGTGGTATATAATTATAGTATGACCCTTGCGCCAATCTTTCAAGTTCGTGATCTCTTGGGTTAACTTGAAAACAAGTAAGAATTAGCTTATTTACTCAGTATTTTTATTGTGATATGGTATGAAGGATTGGTCAGAGCTATAGTCAAAGTTTCAAGCAGATCCAAGAACAGCGCTCCCCACAGACTCGTTGTGTGGTGTGGATGTGTGGGTGTGTTGAGGGTGTGGTGATAAGGGTTGTGTGTGTGTGTGTGTGTAAAGAGATAACTGCTGTGTTGGGACCCGCCTTAATTTTAATAATATTTATCCTATGAAAAAACATTTTAAACCAATCGTACATGAGAATCACGTGTCATCCTGAAACTGAAATTACTTTTGATTTAATACATAACATCCAAACTCTGGAACGTATAGCATTTCTAGGACTTGCTCATTCATGCGACCGATTTGGTTAATGCTTGGTTGATGCCGAAGTCACGTCGTGACCCTCTTAGCTCCTCTATTCTTCCCATCTTACACATATGGAAGTCTAGTACTTACTTGACATACCACGAACAGTATTTACAACATCGTCATAATCATAGCAGCGTTTTTTAAGCGGGCTGTGTGATGGAAGGATACAAATGGAAACCGGCGTTTTAATTGTTTCTGTTGCCTTTGGTGGCTGGCCTTACCAGTATGCGCGAGACACAATTGTTGGACATCCTAAACATCAAACGTGCATGACAATGCATATAATTGTGAAGTGAATAACGTTTGTTTTACTCATCAAAAAAGAGCAAGGAGTTATGCAATATGTCTATGTTTGGGGTTGTCCAACTGATTGTTGCACTCGAGTGAAATTAAATTTTGTAGTTTTAATCTAAAACATACATAGCGTTTATACAGATAAGCAATCGAATTATGAAAACCAGACGACAGTCCCAATCCATCCAGGTGCTGCTTATATTATTACAGAAGTGAGCTTTGGCCCCCACACACAATATCGAATGATAATCTAAATAGTTATGTCTGCTCACCGTTAGTGTTGGTCATCTGTCATGACTTCAAGGTGTGGAATTCTAAAATTTAAGCAAACAATATGATTAACAACATTTCTTTAGTCCACATGCAAGTTGAAAACCATTTGCAAAAAAGGTAAACATTCTGCGTCCAATAAAAAAAACAACAAACTTTTCTGTTCAGCAATAATCCATAAATGTTCTGAAGGTTATAAATCATCCCCACAGCCTTCAGATTCCCATATTTAATTTTATTCACCACTCTCTCTCCGAGCACACTCATTATATGTTTCCAATATGATACCCCCATTTAGGAACATCGAATATTCCACATTGGCAAGTCTATGGGTGTACTTCATTTCTTGAAAAAAAAAAAAAAAAAAAAAATAAAGCACTCGATTAATGAAAACCGACGACAGTCCCAATCCATCCAGGTGCTGCTTATATTATTACAGAAGTGCGCTTTGGCCCAACAATATCGAATGATAATCTAAATAGTTATTCTGCTCACCTTTAGTGCTGGTCATCTGCTTCCATGACTTCAAGGATGTGGAATTCTAAAATTAAAGCAAACAATATGATTAACCAGGGTGCAGGTCGATGTTCCAACGTGTCATTTGTCCGAACGGTTTTTGTTCTGAAAGGTTATTTACTCCGACAGATCTTTATTCCGAAAGACTTTTTGCTCCGAATGGTATTTTCTCCGAAAGTCTATTCTCCGATAGGTAAATTTATCCGAACGGCAATTGGTCCGAAAGGTCATTATTTCGAAATCGAAAAAAGGGTCATTGCTCCGAAAGGTTTTTACTCCGAGTGGTCATTTGTTCGAATTTTCGGAATACCTTTCGAAGTAAAAAAAAACTTATTTTTTTTATTCCATAGGACTTTTACTCCGAAAGGTCATTACTCCGAAAGGTCGTTTCTCCGAATTTTCGGAATATAGACCTTTCGGATTAAAAACCTTTCGAAGTATAAACCTTAATTAAACCGGACCCTGTTGGACGAGTATAATCAACATTCTAAAATCATTCACAGAACGATTTTAGGTAATCGTTAATCGGTTTTACATCCTTTGCGCACATTTCAGCGAAAGAAAATCGGAAACACCACTTAACACAAAACTGATGTCACCAAATTTTTGGAGGGCCTCGTGCATTATGACGCCATATACAAGCAAAGGTGCTGGGAATGTTGGTGCTAATTTTGGTATCACTGGATAGAGGATCATAGCTATCCATTGATACCAAAATCAAGTTCACATAGGGCAAAATCGTTGTACAAATCAGTTGTACAAACTGGTCTCCCATAAGACCCTATATACAGGTAGATGTTAACAAGTGAATGTTAAAGGGGGATGACCCGATTTAAGTCTATAAATTTTTCATCTTGATAGAATGGCCTTCACCCCAAAACCCCATCTGTAAAGTTTCGCGCCGATATTTCAACCCGTTTTGAAGTGAGAGCTTAAAACATGATTTTGTAATTCCCATAGAGTGCTGTGTAAAATTAATATTGGTCGACCAAATTGGGCCATATTTTCGCTCATAGCATCCAAACCAAACATCCTTTAGCCCTATAAGGGTAAATGAGAAAAATAGTAGCTTTCTTCTGATAACAAAATTTTGACCACTTCCGGTAAAATCTGGAGTCCCTGTGGACGGGGCCATTAGCGATCAAACCATAGGCCTTTAAACCGTCAGAGTACATGTGTGTACAAACAATTTATTTGGAGAAACGAACTTTCGGAGTAATTACCTTTTGGAGTAAAACCCTTCTGAATAAAAATGATGGTGTTATTCCGAAAGGTCGATATTCCGAAAATTCGGAGAAACGACCTTTCGGAATAATGACCTTTTGGAGTAAAAACCTTTCGGAACAAATAACTTTTGGATTAATGACACTTATTTCATTTTCGGAATAAAGACAAAAAAAAAAAAAAAAAAAACGACGAAAAAAGAAAACCCTGTTTTACGGGCGAGCGGACCTTCCGAGTAGGGTCGGTCGGTCGGACGAATTTTTTCTTTTTTTTAATTTTTTTCTTTTCTGGAGCTCAAATTTGGCCTAAAATAGCTCCAAAATCTGAAAAAATCAAGAGAACAATGAAAAATTTTTACAAACAAATTTTCTAACAAAAATGGCCAAAATTGATAAATTTTGGTCTAAAAACAGGCTGATTTTACATGATTTTTGGAAAAACTAAAAAAAAAAATCTGCAAAACTAAAAAATCAGGGTCGGTCGGGCCCGTAAAACAGGGTTTTTTTTTATTTTCGTCGCCTTAGCGATCAAACCATAGACCTTTAAACCATCAGAGTACATGTGTGTACAAACAATTTATTTGGAGAAACGAACTTTCGGAGTAATTACCTTTTGGAGTAAAACCCTTCTGAATAAAAATGATGGTGTTATTCCGAAAGGTCGATATTCCGAAAATTCGGAGAAACGACCTTTCGGAATAATGACCTTTTGGAGTAAAAACCTTTCGGAACAAATAACTTTTGGATTAATGACACTTATTTCATTTTCGGAATAAAGACAGTTTTTTCGGGGCAATGACCCCTCAGAGGAATGATCGATCGGAGATCAAATCTTTCGGAGTAATGATCCTTATTTTCGGAGAAACGACCTTTCGTATTAATGACCTTTCGGAACAAAAACAATTGGGAATTATGAGCTTCCATAGAGTATAGTGTGTTCGAAATAATGACCGTTCGGAGTAATAAAAAAACTTTCGGAGCAATGACACGTCGGAATATCTAAGCCGATGTGAAAGTAATCATAGTCCGGCAGGTATCATAGTCCGGGCTCCACAGACGACAACGGAATAATTTAAGCGTGAAACTAATGTTGCGTGAAGAGTCAACTGAATCGATTGCCTAATTGTTCACCATTGTTCCCGGACTGTGAGCCCTGAGGACTATATCTCCTGCCACACCTGTGTCACGAACTGGCGAGTCCTAGTGATGTAGTGTCCTACCTCCATTGTGTAATTGATTTAATCACCTAATTCGTTGCCAATATCCAGTAGCATCGTCTACAAGGTCACGGTTTATTCCGTGTATGTTGTCAGGGTAGCTAAGACACTCTCTCATGAGGCACTCACAAGTTTCTTACACAGGTGTGAAAGTAATTATATTCCGCCGGGACCCTAAGTCAGGGCTCCATAGACGACAACGGAATAAAGCGTGAAACTAATGGACCATATCTTTGGGCCAAAATCTCACATAGCATAGCGAAACGCCCCTGATCTTTTTTCCCTGTAATTGTAAGAATAATAAATGAATACCAAACTAAGACTTCAAAATACCCGGGCCAAGATTAGATTGAGATATCGACCACATGGAACAGATGGAGCCTGAATTCGCTTATGTCCCTATTCTCTCGTCGTTTAAAGCAATAATGGCACATTTTTTTGAAAAGCGCCCCCAATTTTCAAAAGTTGATATTTTGGCACAGTTACGTTGGTAATTGTCTAGGAAACTATACCTGCGAACGAGAATGCTAAGAAATGCGTATTTATCATAAAATAAGCGATTTTGTAATTAGAATTGGGATCCTAGATTGTACTTAACGGGAGAGCTGGAAATGCTACGTTTATGTCCGTCCCATGATGAAATAGTGCAACCTCGAGAAGATAACCTCTAACTTGACTTTCCTGAACCAATAAAACAACTAATGGATGAGCGTAGACACGTACATGGCGCTATTTCCCCGCTATTTCACATTGGAAGGTCGTTTCCAGCAGCCGTTGAATTATTATCAGGATCCTGATAATAATTTTTCTAATTACAAAATTCCTTCGTTTGTGTCGCACAGACATTTTCGAGCTTAACCATTCACAGGTATAGTTTACTAGCCAGTTACCAATGCAACCGTGTAAAAATCTCAATTTTTTTGAAAAATTGGGGGCGCTCTTCACAAAAATGTGCTAATATTGCTTTAATAACATACCGACTTTGGTCTTGGTTTCGATTTAGCTATGTACTATGATATCATGTTGCTGTTTGCAATAAGCAATTTATTACTGCGTTGTCCATGCAATCCACTTGGGTCTGACTTTTTTATTCGTATCATTATTGAGGAGTACAACAACTGTTTTTCCGTGCCATTCAAAATAGTCCTCTTACCTCTCACGGTGAATGAACTAACCTTAAAGCTTTTAATAAGGTCTCGTTAATTTTGAAATCTACTATGTTCACGTGGGCGGTCAAAACAAAAAAAAAACATATCGGCGATTTTACCTATTAGGCCTATATTTCCTCTGAGAGGAGGCATAATTTGCTGTTATCGTTTTAGTGAATTTTATTGAATGTCCTGGTGTCATATAATACAGTGTCCGTGTTACTGAATGTCCTACCACCCATCGGTCTATTGTGTTCTCCATTGAGTGCTGTAGCATCATTTGTTTCAGCACTGTACCCAAATGCCTCGTCTACAAGGTCACATTTTTATTCCGTACACATTGCTCTGGTAGATAGGACACTCTCTCATGGGGGACACTCAGTTTCTTTACACCGGGGGGTATGTGGTATTTGGAAGTGCGAACAACGCATATTTCCCGGGGGCTCGACCCCTCCTACCCATGCAGATTATGGCCCACAAATTATATTCCTGCACCAGATGGTCCAGGACCATATGTTCAAATTTGAATGCACTTCTTCAGGAGCAATAATGGCAAATAAGCTCCTGGAAGAGTATTTGACTTAGAATATAGATTTTCTCCACATCGGGCATTCAAAATATGACCCATGAGCATTTCCAATTGCTCCCACCATTATTATTTGACTTAAAATATTTCTTCAGATTATTTATGCTCCAGGAGCACAGTCATATGCTGCTGGAGCATACTTGACTTAGATTTTTCAGATTATTTATGCTCCACACTTTAAAATGTGCATTAAAATAACGGCATTTCGACTGGCAGCTGGCACTGGGACTCGCAACAGTTACAACGACGTTTTTACCGTTATTTGCACGTTGGAGGCCTTTTTTATTCATTTGCCCATTTTTCGAGTCTCGGCCGACAGTCAAAACGACGTTTTTTTAAAACATTTTTAATAGTGCAGAAACATATGCACGCAGACAATATGTTCGAGGAGCATATGCTCCTGGAGCATAATTTCCCAACAAAATCTCCTGGAAGCGCTTCGACCACTGGACCTCCACCAGGGCTCTGCCCCTGCACATAACATGCTGTTCTGACGAAGAATGCCGTCTATAAGCAGTCCCTGATGACCGGGCCGATGACGTTGCCTTGGGGATCCGATTTTTTTTTTTTTTTGCCTTAAAGTGGCAATATTTATGTCCATTTATTAATGCAGACGACACATGTATGTGATATACTAATATGCACATTACAACACAATGGGGCTTACTTCCACTACTTACCCGTAAATTCTGCTGCTGCATTTTTGATCCGGTGCTATAGATCTACACGGGTCACTGTACCATACTGCTCCAAACAAGAACACTAAGATCGCGGTGGTCCAAGGCATTTTAGATTAAATCCGATTAAATCTGTGTAGGCCTATTTTAGTCAGTTACGTTAGGATCTGTTGGAGAGATGACTTCCTGTGGAATAAGCAAAAAGCAATTGCAGTGTCCTATCATTCATGAAACATGAAATCATGTCAGAAGAGCGATGTGAAATTGAAACTTTTTGTCGGGCGGGGGGAATCCTGAGAAGTTTACGAAAGTTCTAGTCTTTCACAGCATGAAGCAGGACTACGCAATTGTAATTGGTGTTCAGGAACTGTGCTGGGAATAACTTATTTCTGCATGAATTGTTCTGATTATTTCCTTGTTCGCGTTGGATTTACTTGTTATGTGCTGTACCAGAACAGTGGTAGAGTTATAATATATAGATTATTTAGGGTGACTATATTTGAACGCTGAAATGGCGGTCAAAAGGTATCAGATGCGTCCCAATACAAGTTTGTGCAACTACGAACCTTAGTAGGGCTATTTATATTCGTAGAACATATTGAATTGATACCATGGGGTAAAATCAGTGCAAGTGCACTGATATGTTCGCTTATGCAAACTATATCATATAAGCTATCTAAGATATTGTTATAATGTCTGGGAGCTATCAGCAATTTTTAACACTCTCGAGTACAAAGGTTTAGAGTGCTTAATCTGCAGACAGCCTAAGGGGGAACCCTGGAATGCATTCTTAAGTCTGCAATTGGTGGCCCTTAAGTAGGGGGCCTATTCAAAGTACCACCCCCCCCCCCAGAATCGGTTTTAAATCAGTTTTTTAATATATCACATAACTGGGTGTCAAATGTTTGGTGTTGAGGAGGTGATTACAGAAAATGACAGTGCTTAAGTGACGACTTTGGGTGCAAAATGCATTTAAGAAGGCCCGATAGGGGGCGCTTTTTTTTTCACAATTTAAATCACATCTTGAGTACAAATCGCTGAACTTGGTAGATATTACTTTGGACTGGTCCTGATTGAAGGATTCTGTATTCTTAGAGTTCACATACTTGGGCAAAATGCATTTAAAAGGGTCGATAGGTGGCGCTCTCTAATGCTCATTTAAATCACATCTTGAGTCATCGATGAAACTTGGTAGATATATACTTTGGACTGTGTTCCTGATTAAGGATCTGTAGTTCTTAAGTTCCATACTTTGTGCCAAAAATGCATTTAAGAAGGGTCCGATAGGTGGCGCTCTCTAATGCTCATTTTAAATCAACATCTTGAGTACATCTATGAAACTTTGTGGAGATCTACTAAACTGTCCTGATACGGATCTGTAGTTCTAAAGTGCACACTTGGTGGCAAATGCTTAAGAAGGGTGGATAGGGGGCGTCTCTAATGCTCATTTAAATCCATCCTGAGTACATCTATAGCTTTGTAATGTTTATATACTTGGCTTTGTCCCTGACGCACTGACCTGTAGGGGGGTGCGGGGTGCGGTCACCCCCCCCAAAAAAAAATCACAAAAGGGGAAAAGGTCCACTTTTTGCTGAATTTTTTGATAACAAGGCCCAAAAGTTGGAGAAATTTTGACGGAGAAATCCACTTTTTAGATGATTAAACGTTCAAAAAGTCCCCCAAAACGACCATTTACATGACGTTTGACCAGAGGTTCTATATAGATAGAGAGGCAAAACGTTACGTATCTTTAAAATTCACCGTCTCGCATGTTTTGCCGACCACAAAAAAACCTAGAGTTACAAACAATAGAAAGCAATGGCTGCCTCGCTTCTTCCACATACTGGGGGTGCCACGTTTGCATATACACTAATCGGTAGTGATACAAATTAATGGATGTGTAGAGGTGCCAGGTGTAATAATAGTGTACCTGGGATCATTGTGGGCTCAGATACTCTTTTTTCTCATAGGCATGCGCCTTAGGTGAAAAAGAGTATTCATTGAGGCGGTTTATTTAAATCAGACGACTGATGTGTCATTCATTCGTTGTGTGCCATTGGTAGACAAAATTTAACACCCAATAGCAACCCAACATCCAACCAACTGATATTTTGGCGGATTGTTTGTATCGAATTGACATTATGTGTGTAACAAGCACCCAAGCTGAGTAATTTTCGTGCAATATTCAAAA
>JAMKCH010053701.1:0-10406 GCA_023653785.1 Ophioderma brevispina
ATGAGTTGGGGCAAATATTACAAAAGAATACATGAAACAGTTCAATCAAGAAGTTTGCTATTTCATACCTGCCAGCATATTAACTTATTGGGTCACTGTGCAGTGTCTAAGTAGAGTTAAGTTGGGCTAATTAAACACTTGGATGTTTTTAACATTTTTTTTTTGAACCCCCAATTGTAATTTGTATTAAATTACATAACTTCCTGGAAATATGGATCCACTAAATCAGAAATGTTTGTATAATGACAGATTTTTAGTCACTGCTTATTTTTTTCCTTTACATACTCCATTCAAAGGACCACAATTGCAATGTACGTGTGAGAGTACATAGCAACAAGTTGGGGAACCAAGCTTTTGAGTCATCAGGCAGCATATCAAAGCTGTTGGACCAATCACAGTGGAGATTATATGAAAGAAGTATCTCACAAGTATACAGTGCTGGAAGGGTATGACAGTACAAGAGGTTCAACAACATGACAGTAGAATGTTGTGGTCTAGGTTTGGTGTATTCATGAGGAATGTTAGGTGGCGAAATTTGTCAGTAGCAGGGCGTAGCTAAGGGGGGGGGGGGGGAATTGGTCGATGTTATCGTTCTTTCCGTGTGTTATAGAGGGGGCATGTGCCACCTCAACAGGGGCACTGAATGAAAGAGGGGGGAAAATGAAATGACCACAAAGGAAAAAATGCCTTTTTGGGATTATAACTGAATGAGACTCTCTGAAGCACTTGCAAAACATGCTTAAAAGTTTGAAAGCATGGGGGATTTTTACCCTGGACCGCACCAGGGCAAGTATAGATCAGTTGGTTCATGATAATACAGCTTTCCGAAGGCACTCAAATATACTACTAAAACCTGCAAGCTTCTGGGGGCTCTGCCTCACTGGAACCCCACCAGGGGCAATATATAGCCCATCTGCTTCATGGAGGTAAGTAAGGAGCTCTCGAAGGGCCAACTCAAAAATGCTAAACCTGACAGCTTGCGGGGCCTCACACCTCGAGAGAGGGTCCAGTAGAGTTCATCTGCTTCTAATGAGATAACTGAGAACTCTCTGTTGTGGGGGCTCCACCCCCTGGACAGGCAGTATAGTTCATATGCTTCGAGATAATGAAAAACTGAGAGCTCTAGCTACGAAGGGCAATCAAACATGCTAAAACCGGCGATCTGGGCACTCGCCCCCTGGACCCCACAATGGCGGATTTGGTCGGGACGATTATAGGGACCCCAAGCGTGCCAAATTGTGCCCAAGGTTATGTGAGGACTTTTACAGACAACTTTGTGCATCTTGGGCATTTGAGATAGTGAAGCGAGGTAAAAAGGAATATCTTGACAAAATATTCTTTAAACATTTTTTTCTTTCAAATTGTCACACATGTTTTTAATATGGCTAGACTCAAAAATTTGCAAATAATTGCCTTTCACCTAATTTCACCTCTTGTCTCATTTGGAACAGTGCCAAGATCAGCCTGGATTTGATATACCATGTCAAAAATGTTGTTACTTGGAGGATTATCGTTTAATGTAAGGCAGTTGACTATTTGCTACATAGGCTAATATTATTCTCCAAATCCAGGGATACTACATGCATAAAGATGTTTTTGGGAGTGGTGGCGCTTTCACTACCTCACCTGAGATTAGTCAGATGTTTGGTGAGGTAAGTCTTTGAAACACATTTCTACAGAAAGTGTTGCTATATTGAGAGTACCATTGCATATTTAAAATGGGAAAGTCAATATTGTAGTTTGGAAAGATTTGAACTTGGACTTCATGACTAGTACTGAAGTGGCATGTACCTCACACTAATGGATGCTAGATTGAAGTGAAAATGTCACTGAATATTGTTATTTGGGAAAGCCACTGAAAATATTGCACTTTGGAAAATCTTAGATCGAATTTCATGAGTTGTTAGTCGTGATTTTACACTTTTTCACATTAATAGTCACAAAACAAAACTTGCAGACTTGTACCAAGTCTAAAGTAGAGCCTTTTTGTAGGCCCTAATTGGGAAAGAATCTCATAAAAACGGTTGATTTTTGGTTCTAAAAATGAAGCAACCACCCTGATTTTACACTTGTCTACAATAACAGTCAACAATAACAATAACAAAGCTTGCAGACTTACCAACACCAAATATAACCTTCAAAGCATCACCTTTCTTCGATGAAGTTGTGAATACACTCACATGCGAAAAACCATAAAAGTCTATCAGAAAGCTGCCCTAAAGAGTGAGCACTCATAAGCGGACAGACAAATGGTTTCCAACATACACAACAACCTATTCAAAATTGAAAGTGTGATAGGGCGTCTAATATCACACGTTTTCCTATCTCATCTACAACCTTCTTTTAGTTTATGAACTAAGAAATTGTTGCATGGGTCGACCCAACCTTTGATTTTGTGAATAAAGGAAAGAGTCAAAATATAAGTATACACAGTTGCATATAAGCCTTTCCTTCTAAGGACAAAAATGCAATAAAGGCCATTATTACACCTTATAAATATTCATGAGATAATAGGCATAAGTGCTTCCTTTTCATTGGTCAATTGCGCCAGACACAGGGATGATAAATTGAGCTATCAGTGAATTTGAGCTATTTCCCATGCAGTATTTTTTACTACTTTCCCTATATCATCATACCCAGAGGCAAAAGTTATCTATGTTAGCATTTTGTTACATTTTGTTCTCCTAGAAAGAAGGAACTTACTCCGTTGTTAACAACAACAACACAAAATGGCCGCCGCCAGTAGTCGGTCAGTGTCTTTGACAGCCGATGAAATTGCTGCATTAATACAAAATAAAGATGCACAAAACACAGTCGATTAGTCACAGTCGTCTGGAAGGCTGCATGTGAACATCTTTTCAGACTACTGTACGGAAGAAGGAAGTTCTCTCGCGGAAGCTGAAGCACTAAATTGTGCCGACTTGGAGGCGATTTTCATGTTTTACGCCGCCGAGGTTCGTAAACGGGATGGCGATTTCTAAAAGCTTACAATCAACATGATGTGGTTAAAATTCTTTAGCCCATTAACTCATTAATATTTATAAGGTGTAATAAAATAAATACTACATGATATGTCGGGGAAATAGTACAACTATTTTTTCTTCGGTACTGGCTACAGGCCTACAACCCCTCACCCTTCGGGTTCGGGGTGGTAGGCCTGTAGCCAGTACCTCGGGAAAAATAGATTGCACTATTTCCCCTCCAACCATGTAGTATTTGTATACTGCCTGACTTACGGGCAATGGCCATACCTCTGGTAAGCCTCTAGCCATTCTAAAAACATGAAATTTTTCATTGGCCACCTTACACTTTCTGAATGAAATAATAATCTGTTTACTTCACAATTCAAAGCCTTCAAAGAAAATCTGGAACTTGAACACCTTTCACATCTGCTGCCAGAACTAGCTGTCGAAACTTCTCCATCTGAAAGAGCATCAGCGACTTCATTGTTACAACCTTATCATGCCTAGCACGAAATAGTATGTTCCACTTGAGACATTGTAAAATGAAAAAAAGGACCAACTTCATGATTTTTGGACACTTATATGTTTGCTTGTTTAAAATAGATACTACAGCTGTATTATCAGACCTGTGCTTCCTTTGTAATCTTTGACCCCAGCACACAGTTGCCACTACCAAAGGAAAACAATTCCAACCACGCTATAGAATTTTCCTTTACAAATTTTTCTGATGGCCATTGCCCTTGAAACCAACTACAATTAAAGTAGCCTCCAAAACCGACACCTCCATTCGCATCAGTGTACAATTTTAAATCACTATTCACATACCACAATTGATCTTGAATTATAGCTGATCTACTAAAACTTTGCATGAAAATGATCCAAACTTGCAAATCTGCCTTAGCACCTTCAGATAATCAGATTTTTGACCAGGCATTTTTTGATATCCGATTCCAGATCTATCAGATGCCTTAAGAATGCCCTACCAAAGGATTGCGAGCCAACCAAACACTGAAGTGCTTTCAAAGTTAAAGAAATTCGCTTTCCAAAGCCTGCTTTAAAAATAACCTTTTGCCTTTATCGACTCCAGCTTAGCCTTAGGCACTGAAATTATTTGTTAACTGAATCTATCTCCAAGCCCAATTACACAATTTTGATTGACTGTCCCACCAATTTTTCTGAAGCTAGTGGAACACCTAATTCCCTACAAAGGTTTTTTTCAAACACTGCACTAAAATTACATCACCCAGCACCCGCAACGGCCTGACCACTGACTATAGAAAAAAACCGCCTGCTTAAGGCACAGTAACCATCCGACTTGGATCCTCTGGTTGCCGCCCACTCTAAAATGTAGAAACGCTTTCAAACAGGGCAGGAGAGCATGACGCACCCATAGGTAGAGCATTATCCACAATAGAATTAATTTGCCCTTGATTTGCATTGATCTGGCTTTTTCCCTCAGGGGTTTTTTCACTTTTCTTTTGAGAGAGAACCTTTTTTGGCCTGATCTACACCTGGATAAAAAAACTGATATTTTGTTTTAATTTGAGCCTTAGCTGTTGGATAATCCTGAATGGACACAGTTAGGATCACCAGAAAAGTTACAAAATTTGTAGAGCCTTGGACGGGAAGGGGTACTTTGGCTGATGACATACTCAGGGTAAGAACTTCTTTTGAACTTAATTTTAAAGCTCTAGACTTATTGAGTCAAATGTGCATGATAGATTCCCAAGTCATCCAAGGTCTTTTCTGTGATTGTAGTACATTTTCATATACGTTGGACAAGCAAAATTATTCCTTTTATTTGCTACAGAAATAACTTAAAATGAAAACAAATCTGAGTTGTATATTCTTATACATTTCATCGAAAACATGCGGGCCCACATTTCCGATTTGTGCTCCTATAGGACATTAGAAGTTGCACAACAATTTTGTACCAAAGAAACAGTTCCTCAGCTTAATCTTGTCAGATGGGGATATTTTGGATGAAAAAGCTGTAACACCATGCAAAATCAGATTTTTCATATTTTTTTAGGGACACCTTTATTTGAAATCTCTCGTTGCACCTTTAAATTCTGTCTTTGATAGTGAAATATTACTTGGAGACACCTAGGCAAAGAAAACCCTTTACAGATACCTTTTCAAACACACAGTCGTTACACAACTATAACATGTAATTTAGTCTGCACCCACAACATTGATCGCCTCTTGCATGATAATTCCGTCTGGTGTGTATTATGGCCATTTGATATATCCTCATTCAGGTAATACAGATTATTGGCATTCATTTCAATATAGCATTAACCAAATAATCTAAAGAGATTACCGACAAGACTGCAAATTTTGCGGTGAGCTGTTCATGGTGAGCTGTTCATGGTCCAAAGCGCCTTCAGCTACTTTTCTACAGGGTCTGAAGAGGAGGTCTTGATATCCATCAAATCAGCATCGATCAAGTCCCGCACCTTAGACCCTTAACCAGCTGGTCTCTTAAACTATTTCTAGATGATCTGGTACCAGTCATAACAAGGATTGCCAACTCTTCCTTGTCTTCAGGCGTATTTTCCCAAGCTCTCCAAGCATGCATCGGTCTCCCGCCGCTGAAGAAATCTGGCGTGGACACCACAACATCCCCTCTCAAATATCCGCCCTATATCTAATCTGCCATTTCTCGAAGGTGATGTGCAAAAGCAGTGAATCAGGTTTTGACAGACTTACCTCATCGATAATGTTCTCCATGCTCCGATGCATGCAGTTTGGCATAAGCCGGCAATATCACGTACTGAGACTGCTCGGTTACGGGTGCAGAATGACTTCTTGACTGCTCTTTACAAACAAAAAGAGGTTGTAACAAGTGTTACTGGACTTCATCGCCGCCTTCGACAACCATTACACAAACAGCTACTAACCCGTCGTCACTGAAGGGTCTGGGATACTGGAACGCATTAAGTTGGTCTCGTCATACGTAGAATGCCCCGAACTCAATTTATATCAGTCAGAGGTGCCTTGGCAGATCTGTGGCGTAGAATTGTGGAGTCCCCAGGGCCTGTTACTGGACCGATTGACGTTCATCCTTGTTCAGTGCCCCACGACAGGATAAATCAGCCACGGGTATTCAATTTGTGTTTCGCTGATGACACCCGACTCTACCTGACTTTCCATCCACCCTCACGGGATCGTGAAACAGCCCCATAAAAAGATGAAAACAGGTCATTGCAGACTCAGATCCTGGTGTAATCCAAGCTGATATTAAATGACAGAAGACGGGAGATGTTGTACTTGCGCTCTCATTTTAGCAGATCGGCTAGCACCTCTCAGCCAACTATGATTCACATTGGCAAGTCTGTTATACATCCGTCAGCTCATGAAGCACGGAACCCTTGGATGTCATCCTCTTAGACTCATCACTAAGAATAATCATCATGTTAACAGCTTATGCAAAAGCTGCTTGGCGCTCAATAAGGAAAATGGGCAGTTTCAACAGTACGCTTGATGAAATCTACCATCAATCATTGTCCACGCCTTTGGTTACTCTAGGCTGGATTTCCTGCAATTCGCTTGCCTTTATGTCTGCCTTCCAGAAAGAGAAATTGACCAAGTTTCAGCGATTCAAAATGCAGCTGCCCGTCTTGGCTCCTGACAATCCTTGACGAGATCAATATCACACCAGCTCTCTACCAACTACAACATGGCTTCCATCAAACAGAGGGCTGTTTTTTAAGATTCTACTTCTCACCTATAAGCCATACCACAAGCTGGTCACCGTGCCTATATCTGAGCGCATCCATGGTTATTCACCCCATACCTTAGATCATCTTCTTGCTCCCAGCCGAGTAAATCAGCCAACGCATCAACAAAGTCTATGGTGATCGATCTTTTGCTTCCGCAGCAACATTTGTGGAATAAAACTCCCTAAAACATTATCCCGCTTAGCTCATCAGCAACTATTTTCAGTCAAGGTCTGAAGACATTCCTATTCCACAACATTTTTGGCTCCTGATACGTATCCTCTTTTTCTGATGCAGTCCACTCACTATATAATTCTGTGAATTTTTTTCCCTTTTTCTTCTATTCTCTCCCTTCATCCAATCCGGTTGCCTAGATAGTTTATTTCAGAGTTAAGCTAGGTAGGGTTAGTAACCCGGAGCTAACAGACATTTGTACCCATCTCCGTCATTACAAAAGGTTGGTGATAAATATGTAATAACTGACAGGAACCACCCCTTAAAAAACGGAATTCTTAAGTGCAGCAAGTGGTGCCTTAAGGAGAGGCGCCAAGACAAATTTGTACGGGTCCAATTTATATTGATCCAATCCTGTTGAAATGATACCTGGTATTGTCT
Organism: Ophioderma brevispina; assembly: GCA_023653785.1. Classification (NCBI taxonomy): domain Eukaryota; kingdom Metazoa; phylum Echinodermata; class Ophiuroidea; order Amphilepidida; family Ophiodermatidae; genus Ophioderma; species Ophioderma brevispina. The sequence goes on from JAMKCH010053701.1 coordinate 7,301, forward strand.
AACTAACCACAAGGATTCAGGAAAAGGTATAGTTTGTACTATCTACAATTAAAGTTTCAGATTTACAGGCTAAAACAGCAAAAATCAATAAAAAGGGTCACTTTTCATTGACAAGGGTCAAATCTTTAAGTTGCCTCCATTTTGATAAAAATGGTGCAAATTATTGTGGAGTTCATAGAAAAATAAGGAATAGTTTTGAGTGTCTCAAAATGCTTGCTGCTTAAGAAAAGTCGGGGTACCGAGGTCAACGTCCTTGGCAATCAATTGGGCTTGACCTTGTTCCCCCTACTTTCTTAAGCAAGCATGTGAGACACTCAAACTATTCCGTATTTTGACCATGAGTCCACCCATAATTTGTTACCATTTTTTCTCCAAATTGGAGCAACTTAAAGATTTGACCCCTGTACAACTGAAATTGACCCTTTTTATTTATTTTGCTGTTTTAGCCTATAAATCTTAAACTTTACATTGTAGATAGTACAACTATACCTTTCCATGGATCCTTTTTGGTTAGACCAATATCATGGTATACATTTCCACATGATTGGATCAATTTTAAAAATTTGACCCCTTTACACTTTTGGTCTTGGCCCCTTCTCCTTAAAGCACCATTTGCTGCACTTTAAAGAATCACGTTTCAGGGTCCCTGCCCAGTCACCTACATATTTAATACTCAAACCTTTTGTACTTGAGATGTGTTACAAATGTCTGCTAGCTCCTAGGCATAGCGGCATCATAATCCAGGAAAGATCAAGACTTAACCAACAACACCGATGTCACTGGTGGGGTACTACACCAATCCTCACACTGACGATTCATAATGTATCCCCATAATGTTCTTAGGATGGGAGGCAACCGGGTTGTCGGTCTCTTCTATCTGTTGGTCACAATTATATATATGTTTGAATTTCTACTTAAATTTAAAGTTTTTGAAATTGTGTATAATTGATGTATATCATTGTTGTTTTAACATTAGAATTTTATCTATTTTTGTATTTTGTCGTATTGATATTTTGTATATTGCTCCTTTCTATGTGAAGCGCCTAGAGGCCTCTGCATTAGGCGCTATATCAAGATTGTTATTATTATCATTATTATCCTGTGGCCCATATGACTTCATCCTCATCTATTATTCATATATAAAAATTGAAAAAATAATCCATATACATTGCAGTGGAGTTGACTCTGATGGTATGGTCTGAAATCTCATAAAAACATAAGAAATTTAGAATTTTTCATCATGATGTTTTTATGTGTTAAATCAATGATCACTTCTAAATTTGGAACTGCTTGTCTGGCATTGCCTGGGTAATAAAACTCAAAACAGGAATTCACATTCAGTAGATAAAGTTCCATTGAGTATGCCATCAGAGAAAAAAAGTCATTGAGCTTTTGTCTGAAGTGGCTCTGATTTAATCAGGACCGAAGTAGGGATTGATAAGCAGGTAAAGAGAAAGCAATTGTACCTGGAATTCAATATTTGGTAGTCATTTTAACATCATTGGAATAAAAAGGGATTTTTTGTTGAGAGTGGGAGGTGCAGGTGCAGCTGCACCCTCGTGCATATGATACAGGACTTGACATCAGTCAGTATCATTCTCTTTATCTGTTACTCCTCTTCTTCCTTAGGTATTCAAACAGCTTAAGCACATTACAAAAGATGCGGTGTCTCTACATCTAGTTGAAGTCAGTTCCAAGCTAAGTGCAATGCAAGAGGATAAATTGACAGGTGTATCAACCGAGTCAGAAACAGAGATAGACAGAAACGTCAACAAGATTCCATACAGGCAGGCTACTAGTAAAACTGGTATACCTGTGTCCTGGTACACAAACTTATCACAGGTTCCTAAAGGTATGGTTTACAGGTGTTACTAGTACAGCTAACACCAAACTTTAGAGGGCACAATTGTGTTATAATAAAGATTCATTTAATATTAAAGGGACATAATGGCATGGAAAAAATTTAGACATAATGAAAAGGACCCTTACTGAAATCACTTCCACGAGTTTGAAAAAAAAATTGGATGTTTACATTCTGTAAAAACAGGAAGAGTTCCAGCATTTACCCAACTTGAAAAGCATGTTGTCATCAGCTCACAGACCATTGCTATTGTATATGTGCTAATCCCGGCTAATCCATCTTTCACTTGCCAGATCAATATCTTACTACAAGCCTAAAAGTACAATGCCTGAATCCCGGTGTAGAAGTAATTATCGTCCGGCGTACTCATAGTCCGGGAACAATGGTGAACAATAAGGCAATCGATTCAGTTGACTCTTCACACAACATTAGTTTCACGCTTTATTCCGTTATCGTCTATGGAGCCCCGGACTATGGCTCCTGCCGGACTATATCTGCTTTAACACCGGTCTGAATGCTTTTGAATTGTGTCGCAAAACATGCCAGATACACTGTAAATTCTGTCAGGGATGTGAACACCTTGCTTTTCTGTTCCAGAAATTGCCACAAACTGCCACCTCCCCCCTGGAACTCTTCATGTTTTTACTGTTTTTACAGAATGTAAACATCCAAATTGTTTACAAACTTGTGGAAGTGATTTCAGTAAGGGTCCTTTTCATTATGTCAATTTTTTTTTTTCATGCCATTATGTCCCTTTATAGGGATAAGATGGTCGCATAAAATAGCTTCTACATCTATGACATGAAACTTTTAGTCAAATTTGGAACAATAAAACATGTGGCCAATAAAAGTCACCTTTGTGGGTGTATAGAGCAGTATTTTTGTCTCGCCTGAACTTTGTTCGGCAGAGACTTAGTGATCACTTTTCTGTCTGTCTGTCTGTCCGTCATGCTGTCTGTCTTCCCGCCGTCCGTGTTCAAGTGCTTGTGTACGATTTATCTGGAGTTCCGTAAGGGCTACGATGATGTAACTTGGTGGAAAGAAGCGGGTCCACAAGTTCTCGACCTGATTAGATTTTGGGCGTAAAATATGCTAATTAAGTATCTAATTTGCATAATTAACGAAAATGTTCCCGCAAGGCTTGTGTACAAGTTTTCTGGAGTTCCATAAGGCGTATGATGATGTAACTTGGTGGAAGGGAGCGGGCTGGAGATTTCGGGCGTATTTCGGGCAAATTAATATGCA
>JAMKCH010053702.1:0-10033 GCA_023653785.1 Ophioderma brevispina
CTTGATCGAAAAACTGGGTTTCGATCCGCGAAAACCCGTGTTTTTTCGTAATTTAACATGCCCCACCTATCTATACCTTGGGTTTACATAATTTTTAGCCAAACAAGAACGTTCACAACAATCTATTGTTGCCCAGGAGAAAACAAAACTGACAGGAAACGAAAATAGTCCGATGAGGAATCTTAAAAAATATATGCCGCATTTTGGCTTGCCTTTTGTCATGTTTGATCGAAAAACACGGTTTTCGCCAAGAAAAAAGTAATTCCCAATATTCACTTTGAATTTGATTGTGTCTTTCTTTTTGTTTTGCGATAGGGTGTTTATATCTTGCGACTCATAATGATGGCGAGATTACAAGCAACGTAAATGCCACTTTAACTCCAATGATTCTCATGTAACGAGTTTTATTGTCCTTAAACTCTGATATAAATCTTGTTGCCATTTTAGCGTTGCACAATATAAAACATAAAACACACCTGCTCAAATTAAGGTCAGCAAAAGTTTACACTTTTTTCACACCTTTTCGTTTGCGGATATTTCGTGTATATGCATCACACTTACATTCGGCTGCCCTGGATAATCGTCAGGCCCCCGTGGTACATAGGAACTCTCTGCAGTCTTACACAAAGAGTTCAGCAACACATTTAACATGTCATGTGTCTATCATAAGTATCAGAAATCATTCCGTTTGGCTGTGACTCTATTAGGCTTTTATTTCATGCAGCCAGGCTATAGCTTTATACCACATTTTATTGCTTCAAATCACTTGACAAGCTTCCAAATAACGTATATAGGTACGGTTAGGAATTAAGAACGCATAATCACATTGGGATCGAACGCATAATACTGGAGGAAACTGAATCAGAAAGAAGGCAAGACAATGTTTGTCATACAATTAGAACTATAATATTTTTGAGTTTTAAGTTGAAGAAGTATATAAACGAACATTGGCACCGGAATCGAACCCGTGAATAATCCACTGATCTTTAAGGCGCCGTGTGGATAACGCAGAAAGCAGGGTGTTTGCACAGTAGAGAACAGATACAGTTATAACTGTCGGGTGGGGTTGGGGATTTTTTGTGCATATATTTTGCTGGGGACATTTATATTTTTGTCAAGACGTATCTTAATTTTTAAATATGGCACCAAAACACCATTTTTATGGTGTAGATCCTAAATTCTGTTTGTGTAAACTTAGATCAGACATTTATGCCATCAGAAACATTGACCTAATAGTAATAGAGGCCTAAATACTCACCCGCATAACATTTCTTGCAGTTCGAAGTTCTTCCAAATCTGCCAACAATGTTACCATGGTTACGCATATACATATTGTAGGCCAAGGTATGAAAATCCAATTATGTAGAATAATGTTAGTGCAGACGAGTTGGGGTGTGGATCACAAAATGCACATTTTTACACAAAGGCCTAGTCTATGTATGTATGCTTTAAAGTGTAGGGCCCCTGTATGCAAAGAAACCCTTCATCTGTTGCACTGCATTTAAATCATGGAGTACATAATACATACCCTAGCCTACATTCCAGGGACCCTGCAAGTTCAGTGTTCAATCGGTTAAGTTGATGTGAATAACTCCATGATGTGAGCAACACGTATCTCCATATCGCCATCGTGATTAAACTCGGCCTGGCCGATTTAAGCCACTATTACATGGCTGAGGTGGGGTTATAGTAGGACACTTGACTATAAATCTAGGCGTTAAGCAAATAGGCTATATGTAAACGTCGTCACATACCCTTGTCGCTCCCTATAAATTGACCCTCTTTGTTTTGGTAGGGTCTTTGTTTTAAGTATTAGGTCTTTGCTTTTCAAATGCAAATGGTGCTCATCTCTCTGTCATAGGCGTTTGGGCCAGACCCCCTCATATAATGTGTTGCGGGGGTTCGCCACTCCTCCCGCACAGCGAGTCTGTTTTGCATTCCCAGCATATGCCTGTACCCATGGGTGAGAGAGGCAAGCGAGGTAAAGTGCCTGCCCAAGTGCACAACACATTGGCAACAGCGGGGCTCGAACCCACACCTTATGCTTATGAGGCGAGCGCTGATCCACTGCACCAAATGTGCCCTGCTTAACACACCCCAAAAATGTTGACATTGACTTCATCGTGTCACCTATGCTTGTTGGTCAAAAGGATAAATGAAAGGTCAAACTTGTACATAGCGAAATGTCAACAGCGTAGGGCCAAATCACGAATGAGTCCAGACCATGATGATTATTTCGTTTCCTTCTTTTCGGCAAGCAGACGGCAGGCAGAGGGAAAAGGACATTTATTTTTTTCTAGTCTATAAAACAAAGACCTATAAAGTAAAGACCTATAAAACAAAGACCTATAAAGTAAAGACCTATAAAACAAAGACATATATAAGGTTAGGGTTTAAGGTTATGGTTAGAGTTTAGGGTTTGGGGTTGGGTTAGAGTTAGTTTAATGTTAGGGTTAAGGTTAAGGTCCTTTGTTTTTATGGCTTTGTTTTATATGGTTGGGTTAGGGTTAGGGTCTTTGTTTTATAGGTGTTTTGTTTTTGTAGGGTTTAATAGGTGTTTATTTTATACACATCCACTTTTTTTTTAAGATCTGGGGTTGCCCAGTATGACAAGATTCAAGATTCTTTATTTCCATAATCTCTACATATCATATAAGTATCTGTATGATGGCGGTGGTAGGAATTTTGTAATTGGACCAAGATTAAGTTTTTTTGTTTAATTTTGTTTGCCCTCAAGTTTACCCTAGCCGTAGGTCACACGATGAGGCCATCGCTGACGTTTGATACTCTGGGCTGAACAAAGACCCTAGCCGTAGGTCGCACGATGAAGTCATTGCTGACATTTTTAAATATATGGGCCTACCAAAAATGATGGCGTGTGGCAATTGTGTAACTTAACCATGTTTAAGTTTGATCTTTCTTTTGCCCTTTTGACCCCTAGCCGTGTGGCAATTGTGTAACTTAACCATGTTTAAGTTTGATCTTTCTTTTGCCCTTTTGACCCCTAGCCGTAGGTCACACATAGGTCGCTGACATTTTTAAATACCTGGGCCTGCCCAAAATGATGTTAGAGGTAATTTTGTAATTGAACCTCTTAATCTGACCTTTCTTTTGACCTTTTGACACCTAGCCGCAGGCCGCGCAAGATCACGTTTGACATTTTCTAAATATCTTGGCCTGCCCAACTTAACAGTGGCGTTGTCCATTTTGTCATTAGATCATGTTTTAAGTGCGCGCAAGTCACATCGGCATCGGCATCTAATGACTCCTAATGACCCCGGCCTGGGCGACTCATACGGTCAAACTCTCAACTCCTGCATGACAAATTTTTGATCAGTGGTTCTTCTGATCAAGTTAGGTCGTAATCCGATTAGAACGCTTCAAATGAGAACCGTTTAACAGAACTTTACGCAAAATGACCCATGTACTCACATACAGAAAGAGTGATCACATAAACAAGACGATATCTTCGGATTTCTTGGTTCGCTGGGTTTCTTGGTTTCGCTTCTATAAGCTTGTATTGGTGATGGTATGGGTGTAACTGAAAAAAACAGGTAAAAGTAAGTCGTTGGTCAGCTATATAACTTGTATTAATGAGTCCCAAACTCATACATAAATCGCAGTCTAGCTGCGACTACATAGTTGTACAACACTGCAAAAATGTGTTCGAGTTTACACTTTTCTAAATACCATTTGCACTACATTTCTATAAACATATCAGATCTCTTAATTTGACCGTCACTATTCATGCCATTTAAAAACTACACCACTGCACCAAAACTTCCCAAAACAGTTTTAGGCCTACTGTTTTTGCCGGAAAAGAGCTATTATACGTCCTTGATTGTATTACCTTTTCAAACCCAACTAATCGGGGGTGTTAAGCTCGAAGTAAGATTATTTCAAGTGTTTTTTTCAGTGGTGTTAATGTCACCATAAACAAGATTATAGCACTTGAAACGTCGAGCAAAGAAATTAAGAACTACAGTGAACCAATTATTGGCAAATTAAATTTTTAGATCTGCCTACCAATGCACGGTTTTTGTATACCAGCAGGACGATAATTGTCAAAGGCAGCCAGTCGTCGTCTGACACATCATTACCGTACATTCATGTACACTCAATTAGCGTCATGAAATCTCACCCTGATCATGAGTACCGGTCACTAAATGATTCTGAAATCAGTTTAAAATGTACTGAGACCACTGTACAATTAACACATGGCTGGTGCCATTGTGGTTAACCTGGGAACGGGCAGGTGGGTATAATGATGGGCTTATTGTAAAACGCGGAAGAGGAAGCGCAAGCACTATTGTGAATTCGGCTCCTCAACAGAATAACTGCAGTTTATTCCGTTGAGGCTGCCGAAATGCACTAGCGTTTGCGCTTTAGCTTCCACTTTCGCGTTTTGCAGTAAGCCTAATAATGCAGGGCTATCGCCATCAATCATTTATTCCAATCCCAATCCTGGTCTATAACCCTATTAAACCCTCAGTGGCGCGGCGTACCGATCGGAGGGGGCTGGGGAACTTGCTCCCCTGGCCCCTGGATCGATATATCGAGTCGTGGTTGTTCCATCTGGCGTGAAATATCAGGACGAAATGAATAACATTTGCATTGTGTCCCATTTTTTGAGGCATCGCGATCAACTTTGCCCTATAAAATTGGTCAAATTAAAGTAAACTTCCGCTAAATTCGCGCTCTTCGCTCATTTGGGCCCATAGTACTTGTTGGATAGGGATAGGGACGACTTTGGATTTCTTTTTTCCCTCTGGGCCGGTTGCCTCGGTACAACTCTGCCGGTTTATGTTAATTTTTGGCGTGTGCGTTTATTTCGTGTTTATTTATGCGGCGTTTGTTTATTTATCTTGTTATTGATTTGATTGGTTATTATGCCTTTATTTATACGTTATTTGTTCAAATAGATTGTTACATGTTGCTACGCAGTCAGTCAGTGTTGCTTGCAGAGCGATGGCTTGGCAATTCGAACTGCGGATGGCTTATTATTCTATATAAAAAGGTACTGGCATAGAACATAGAACTTAGGCCTACTTCACAGAAATTCAATAAGAAATGAGAATCAATTTCAACAGGTCTGTCTAAATCGATCTACATCGATTTCCGACAGACATCGCGTCCACCAGGCTATGATGACCAGGGATAACCTGAGTATTAACCCCTGGGCTTTATCGGTTTTTGTTCTCCCCTTTCTTTTATTTAGGCCTATCACGATTATATATCATGATAAATCATTATTGCTAATATTTATATTGGAACAATAAATACAAAAGAAAAACACGTGGAGGGTTGCAATGGTGCATTGTGTGCTAGGGCGTTAACTCCCGAAGCTTCGTAATACGTGTTGCAATACAGAGTGATGATGCTTGATGATGTTGAAGGTGAAAGGCATTTGTGAAGAGTGCATACTTACGCGTGTAAGGGGCCATGCAATCATTACCAGTTCGCACGTGTGAGTTTGCTACCAGCACTATTACCTGTCACGGGAGATGACAATTTTTGCCATGGCAATTTGGCAAATATTCAAGCATATAACCCTGAGAGCTAGAAGCCATTTGTAACACATCTCAAGTACAAAAGGTTTGCGTGCCTTTAAAATATGTAGAGAGACTGACAGAAACCCCTAAAACATGATCTTAAGGTCACAATGTGCCTTAAGGAGAGGGGGCCAAGACAAGTTTGTACAAGGGTCAAATTTGTATATTGATCCAATCGTGCTGAAAAATCTATACTTAGTTACCGATGTAGGGGCACACAAGGTTTTAACGTCCATTGCATTCAATGGGGCTAGACCTGTTTCCCCCGACTTTCGTAACGCAATATAGCACTTTTTTTTGAAGAGCGGACCCCCAATTTTTAAAAAAATTTGGAGGAATTTACACCGTTGATGGTAACGGGCTAGTAAACTATACTGTGAATGGTTAAGCTCGAAAATGTCTATGTGTCACAAACGAAGGAATTTCGCAATAGAATAATTATTATCGGGGATCCCCGATAATAATTCAACGGCTGCTGGAAACGGCCTTCCAATGTGAAATAGGCGGGAAATAGCGCAATGTACGTGTCTACGCTCATCCATTAGTTGTTTTAATAGTTCAGGCAAGTCGAGTTAGAGGATATTTTCTCGAGGTGGCACTATTTCATCATGGACGGACATAAACGTAGCATTTCCAGCTCTGCCGTTAAGTCCAATCTGGGATTCCAATTCTCGCTTATTTTGTGATAAATACGCATTTTTAGCATTCTCGTCCGCAGGTGTAGTTTCCTAGACAATTACCAACGTAACTGTGCAAAAATATCAACTTGAAAATTGGGGGCGCTCTTCACAAAATGTGCTAATATTGCTTTAAGCAAGCATTTGAGACACTCAAAACTATTCCTTATTTTGATCCTATGAGCTCCACCAATAATTTGCACCATTTTTTTTATCCAATTCGGAGCAACTTAAAAAGTTGACCCCTGTACAACTGAATTACCCTTTTTATTTATTTTTACTGTTTTTAGTCTATAACTCTTCAACTTTACATTGTAGATAGTACACACACTGGCCAAAAGTATTGCAACATGCAGAAAACGAAATTCATAATCTCCTATTAATTTTAAATTATAATCATAGATTCTTGACCATACATTACGTATTAAATGCCAAAGTTGTATTTTCCATACAGATGTTATTCCCCAGAATCCAAGAGGGTGGAAAAATGTTAGATTTGACTGTTATGTTCCCTAAATATGGCGGATTAAAAGAACTGCGAACGATAACTTGCCGATTGCACTCCAGAAGGAATACAGACACTGAAACAAAAGAAATGGTTTCAGAATAGCCGCTTAATGAATTGTACGGATTCGTTAGGGTTTACTTAAATATCTACGGGATAAATTCGGAGTGGTTATGTGGACCGGAAATGAGATAAAGCCAAAGGAAGACAGTGGTCTTCGAAAAAATCGGGAAATTCTGAGACATCCGAAATGCAATTCAACTGATAAATCACGTGGTTTACGTAATTCATGTCTAATTACGCATTCACATTGAATGATAAAACAGCACAATGTCAACGGTGCGATTAAAAAGTTGTTTTCAAGTTACCACGTGACCTCTTTCTTGTGATGAAATTTCCTGAGTCCAACGGCGATGGACGTGGTCCCATCTTCTATTGACGTTATCTCATTTCCGGTCCATACAACCACCCCCGATTTTCGCCTTAAACATTTAGAATAGACCCTGACAAACCCGTACAATTCATTTAGCGACCATTTTGCAGTCATTTAGATGTTCCTGTGCCTGTATTCCTTCTGGAGTACAATTGGCAAGTTATCATTAGCAAGCTCCTTTTACCCGCCATATTTAGGGAATGTGACAATCAAATCAAATGTTTTTCGCACTATTTGATTCTGGGAAGCAGCGTCTGCTTGATAATCATAACTTTGACAATAATTACGTAATGGTATTCAACAACTTCTGGTACAATTATATACTCAATTTTTTTAAATATAAATTGTTTTTTTGCATGTTGCAATACTTTTGGCCAGTGTGTGTACAAACTATACCTTTCCTGAATCCTTGTGGTTAGACAAATAACATGGTATACTTTTCCGCACGATTGGATCAATTTAAAAATTTGACCCCTGTACAAACACTGTTTTGACCCCCTCTCCTTAAGGCACCATTTGTGGCACTTAAGAATTATGTTTTAGGGGTCCCTGTCAGTCTGTCTACATATTTAATCACTCAAACCTTTTGTACTTGAGATGTGTTACAAATGTCTGCTAGCTCCGGGGCTAATATGTTTTGCTAGGTTTGGGATGTGGATGTGTTTCAACCGGCACCGTTTTTTTGATCGTTTTGTTTCTTCTCCTTAATCTTTTTATTATATTTTCGTTTCTCTTTTCTGATCTAGGCCTTCTTCCTTTTTTCTCCTCCTTATTCCTTCAGATCATCGCATTCCAGTCCAAATTTTGTAAATAAGAATAATTTACTGGGCATGGACATTATATAATTTCCCCCAAAAGTAAGGATAATAATTTACTGGAGGAGCCAACTTAATTTCCATTTCATACAATACGTTTGCTAATGATAAAGCTACTTTCCATACCTCCGAGTCCGATAGGACCACGTCGACGTGTTTTCATGTTTTGACTGATGTGATATTAAGTGGATATCATAATATATAGTAGAACATAAAAACAACTACATTGCTCAAATAAAAATTTAAAAATTGCTCCAGTACGATTTAAGGGGCAAAACAAATGTTGAATAGCGCCGCCAAAATGCTTTTAATATTAAAATTATGCCAATTAGTAGGCCTATAAAAACGCCATGGCCGATTTGAATTCTGTCACGGCAAAATATGCGCAACTGATATTTAGGCAATTATAAAAATCTTGAGCAAATATAATTTAGCGTTAAAACATGGCTCGCGAAAAACGAAATCCTTGGTGCACATGGACCCTCTTATGCATTTAAGTGGTACGATATGAAGCTTTATTTAAGTTTAGGTATTTTACCTCTGCGTCAAAGAATTCAAATACATGGCCTTTTCATTTATAATTTCCAAAAATACCGCCTATCGAGACTTGATGGCAATTGCGCGATAAATACTCATCTATAGGTCTAAGGTTCAAATTCTCACATTTAACGACGGGGATCTACACCAAAAATGTGATCAGGAGCATTTAAGTTCTGCCTTAATACTAGTATCTAGGAATGTGTTTTTCTATAGTGCTATTCTTAGTTTTCTAAAATAGACAACCAAAGTTACATTCAAAATACCCTATCGCGATCCCATAATGTCAACACTCAGACTTAATGTTCAACACTCTATCCTTACATTATGGGGAAAAAATAAAATTTTCGACCATTTCAACCTCAAAACTTGATAGATATTTCCAAAATATCCAACTTTATATATAAAAAAGGCTTTGATGTTTATTTTTTTTTCACGAGGAACCACAAATTATGTGATAGGTGCATTGAAGTCCAGCCTCGTAGGTAGTTCCTTGGCTACCATTCCTTGGATACCATTGGCTGCGGGCAAACAGCCCGTCTCGAACCTTATTAGGGTTACTTACAACTATGCATACTGCATGTCACAGAGTTCATGAACATTATTTAGAACACAAGTCTATGAAATTAAATCTCAAAGTATACCTAGATTTTTGAGAAGTTACACTTCAAACATGATTATACCTACCGTTATTTAAAATAAAAATTATCGACGCTCAAATTCACTAATTTGAACGTTGTTTTCAAATAAGTACCATTGTTCTAGTTCCGCACGTATTGGGAAACAGGTATGCAAATTGTATTATACTACATTTGGAAGGTGGTCACTGCAGAGTTGGTTCCTTATATAATCTAATGTACGTGTCACCTAGCACATGTCATACTCTTAGAACAGGAGCAGAATATCATAGGGGCCTTATTCAAGGAATTCGTTTACCTCCCATTACAGAAAAGGTTTGACACCTTTGGTAGTGAGTATGGACCCTCTACATCATGATCAATGCTAGGTAGGTAGTACTCTCAAATTGTGGTATCATTTTTTCAATAGGGGCCAATTTAAGTTTACACAGGGGTCAAACTTTTAAAATGCCCCAATCATGTTGAAATGTATGTCATGTCATGTTGTCCAATATAATCATAAGGATTCCAAAAATGTATAGTTGTAGTACCTACGACCATTGGTTTTGGAGTTATAGGGTAAAATTGATTAAAATGGTAAAAAAGGTCAATCTCAATTTGTACAGAGGTCAACATTAAAAGTTAATCCGATTATATTTTTAACACTTGCAAATTATTGCCTGAGGTAAGAGGACTCCCAAAAATATAGTTTTGATTATGTTAAATGTTTACTTACAGAGATAAGGGTCAAAGAAGGTCAACGCCAATAGGATTATGTTGACCTATGACCTATTTTGTCGCATAACATGATAACTATACACTGCAGATGGTACAAACTATTTCTTATTTTGACGCATTAAGCTAGATGAACAACTTCTTTATTTTTTCAACAAAATT
>JAMKCH010053703.1:0-68238 GCA_023653785.1 Ophioderma brevispina
GGGGCGACAAGGAAGAGAGTGTTCTTGGTGGTCCGCTAAGAACGCCTGGTGAAGAGGCTCATAAGGAGGCTGTTGAGATGCTGGAGGACTGTTGGCAGGTCCCATGCCTGGTACTAGAGAGAGTTCATGCTGCCTTCGCGTAGCATTCCCTTGAATGAGCGTGTTGAAGCGCTGGCCGAGTTAGACATTGGTGATGCCTCCACCAACCCCAGATAATAAGCTCCTACTGTCCCGTGCGGCAACCTCCTGACTGTGCCGTTGGGTTGGCTCCATCTTCGAACACCTGCATCAGGAAGTCCGCCACCATTCCTTTAGAGCTGCTAGCAGAGGGTCACTTGGTGATCCCCGCAACCTTTTCCTGTACTTGACCAGTCTGGTAATTAAAGTTTTCCTTGTTGGTAGGCTCCTTGCCTCTCCCCCCTCCAGAAAACGGGCATCTGGAGCGAAGGCCCTCTGCTCTGTAGGACTGGATGAAATTTGGCCATGCAGTCAGGTTGATCGCTTCAGAGTCTCCTCGTAAGGAGACCCACCCCCCAGAGTCCTTGATCAGGTCCTTCCTAATTGGAAGAGTCAACGGGTTGGCGTACAGCATGACAGGAGTCTTGGAAACCACGGTTGCCCCGAGGCCAATTCGGCACACCAGAATCATGCGGCAGATGTTTGTCTCGGTGAGCTTGAGAAGAACTTGAGGAACTAGGGTGATCGGAGGAAAGGCGTAAATTGTGAAAGGCCCGTCCCATTCCATTGTCATGGCGTCCGGGTGAAGGGCCGCTGGGTCCCTGGCCCACTAGCATATGTCGGGAGCTTTGTTGTATGCGGTTATTGCAAACAGGTCCACGTGGGGGTTTTCCAGCCCTGTTGAAAACTATTCGCATATCTTGGTGGTTGAGCTGGCCACCTCTAACCATGACCCCTGGACTCTGGATGGCCCCGATCTCCCGGATGTCTTCAGGAAACTCGATAGGGCATCTGCCAGGGTGTTTTCTTCCCCGTGGTGAACTAAACTCCGCATTTGTTCCGCGGAAAGCACACCTGACTCACCTAATCAGACGCAATTTTGCAACAATTCTGGGAATGGTGAAAGCAGCAAACCGAACCAAGAGTGATGAGACAAATGCATAGAACCCTTATTTTGGTAAGGGTAGGTGAGGCAAAACAAAAAAACTGTGAAAAAAATGCAACCTTTCTCAGGCACAAATTAAGAGCACAACATGCTTAGAGAGTAGCAAATAAAGTCAGCTGTTTTTCTAGATCATCGCGCCCGATGGCTTTCCCAGTCAGGTTCGGGGTCCGAACTTTCCATGGGTATCGTATGTACATTGCATTCCGAGCGTAGAAAATGAAAAGGCATTAGTCAGGCTTGAATGGGAACGTACTAGGAGATGTAGGTGATTAACATGTTCCAAGGACTTATGAACAAGATTGTAGAACTCTCCCTTTAAAGGCACTATCAGTGAATTTGCTCATAATAAAAAAAATCATCAAATCAGATTTTTGCATGTTTTGTAACCAGTATAAGGTATCCTAACATACCATACCCTACAAGTGATAAGCGCCCAAAAGCAACCCCAATATTATCCTAACCCTGACGCGGGTTAGTGAGGGACGAAGGAGTGTGGTTAGAGGGGAAACCATAAAGTGCAAATTCGGGTTGGGATTCGAACCCAGGGCCCTTCGGGCCCCATCCCCCATTACCCGGGACTAGCACATACGGAGGTGTATCTGGCCCGCCAGCGATTCGTTCCCATATGAGTCTTGGTTTGAGACGTCATCACTACTTTCTGGACTTAGTGCATTTTTCTCATATTACCCAGTGAAGCTTTTTTGAGTCAGTTGTGTTAGGGTAAGACAAAATCACTTACATTTAGTCATTACAACTTTGACTGTAACACATAGTTGAATGGTGATTCATATCTTTGAACATTGCAGTTTTCTACCTTTCTGTCATTTTCAGTTGGAAAAAATAACTTAATTCTAGAGACTTATCCTTCACATGTAAGCTACTCTTGCAAATTTCAAATATTTTGATTCTTTCGGTCAAATCACTGATAGTGTATTTAAATTCCTTGTGATGTTTCACTGATGCATTTACACATTCAAAACACAACTTTCATGCAGATATGATTAGTTACTTTAATTAATCAATAAGTACATTGACAAAATTCTGTTACAAATGTACACCAAGCAATAGATTTCTAATTGATATATTAAAATAGCAAAATCAAGAATACAATGTATACAATTCATGGCCACATAAATCCATAAATATCAGTACATGTATTAGCATTTGAGAATAACTAATTACAGTGTTTGTCATAATCTTGGACATGACATACAAATGTGTATCTCTTTTCCTGAACTGCGCTTACATGCAATCCAAGCATGCGTCGTATTGGCAGGAAAGTGGGCGAACATTTAGTTACATGTAGCTATGTGTCCAAGGGATTTTGACAAATGCTGTAAAGGCTACATAATGTTCTTGACTAGAAAACTTCATTGGTATTAAGGAATGCTATTTTTATGGACGGATTATGAAAGCATGATTAGGTTGTCATCTATCACATTTCATGAATGTTTCTTTTGAGACAATGAATCTGAGTGGATGGTTATTGTAGCACTGGGGCATAAGCGTGTCACTTGTCAGAGGGGGAAATTCCCTGTTTTGGGGCAGATTTTCCCGGTTGGGGGTGGTTTGAGGCAGATTCTCCTGGTTGGAAGTAAAAATTTCCTGGTGAGCAGAAAAAAAAGGGCTGATTTATTAGCATGATTTTCAAGCCTCTTTTCCAAGTCAAAGCTCTCTATTTTGACAACCTTCCCCCAACCCCCCCCTCCCACCGTTATGCTACTTTTTAGCATGAACTGGTTAGACATTGTGCCTTTATTTCTTTTGCACAGGAACAAGATGAATTACTGGACTTGACTTTATTCAGTCATGTTATACATTCGTTCATCAAAAAATCCCAATGCACCAACATCAGCGGCTAAAGATGGTATCTTTTTGACGGGCTTTTAGAGCATATAGCATACTCCTTGAACATCCTTTAACACATTTAAAGGGGGATTGCCCTTTTAAGTATATATAAAGTTTTCATCTTGATAGAAGGGCCTTTACCCCAAAACCCAATCTGCAAAGTTACGCACCGATATTTCAATCCTTTTTGATGCGAGAGCTAAAAACATGATTTTACAGCCCCACAGAGTACTGTGTAAAATTATATTGGTCGACCAAGATAGGGAATATTTTCGCTCAAACCAAACTTCCAAACCAAACATAACAAAATCCTTTAGCCCTTAAAAAAGATTTCACAAGTAAAGAAGAAAAATAGCTTTCTTCAGATACCAAAATTTAGACTACTTCCGGTAAAATCTGGGGTTCTGGGGATGAGGCTATTAGCAATTGGACCATGGCCCTTTAAGAATGTCACATTTACATCTAACCTATGTTGTATGGTGCCGGAGTTCCAATTCTATATAAAAGGAATGCTTACATTGCTTTCAAATACTTTAAAACTGATTGCATCTTATTTCAATTGCACAAATTTTCCTCTGCCACATCACTTGCATGGTATCCTATGTGTTTTAAAGGTGCAACAAGAGATTTTGGGCATCCATTTATTGTGTCATATGTAGTGATTATATATATATATAAGACCACAATAGATATCTTATCTTGTACATGGCTACAGAAAAAACATAGGCTGAATTTAGTATTTGCTTCTAATAGTAAATTAGAAATTTCACAATTTTTGTACCAAAGAAATAATTCTCAGCTTAATCCTCTCACACGGTGATATTTTTGATAGAAAGCTTTACATTAGATCAAAAATCAGAATTTTCACATTTTTTAGGGACACAATGTTATTTGAAATCTCTTGTTGCATCTTTAAGGTTTTAATTGATGAAAAGTATACAAACAAATGAAATGCATATGGATTGCACTGTAGCAGCATTTCAGGAAGACATTCACCATAAGATGATATTAACATAAAATTATTAAAGTATTTCATACAGGGTGTCTCAGAAAGAACGTTACCCTCCAGAAATGACCATTTTTGCTTACTTAATCAATTCTTATCCTTGTTTTAGCTTTTATATTATGAAATATAACTTTTTGAAATAGATGGAAAACAATAAGAAAACGTTGAAAAAAATAACCAAAACAATGACTATTTCCCTAAAAATGATGCAAAACTTGACTTTGTCAACGGCTACCAATAGCAGAAGAAACTGTACATTGTTAATTTATGGATTTGGGCACACATAAGTCCTTACATTTAATTAATGTGTTCGCATGTAATGCCTAAAAAGCCCTTGAAACATTAACTTAATTTGGTTCTGCAAATTAAAGTGACCTATATCCCCCTCACCGTCTTCCAATTCATATGCAGATGAATTTGGTTTATTAAAACGCACTTTCCAAATAATGGTATTGGGGCCATAAACTCCTAAAAGGGCATATCTACTGAACTCTTGGGTGGAAAGGACCATCGTTCATCGTGATATGGGTATTAAACGTTTTCGTCAATGTAGGGTTCCGTAAGATGGCAATCAAGGAGACAGAGGAAAAAAATATGGAGCATGGCAAGACACCAAAGAAGTCCAAGGAGATAGATATGATCTGTCAAGAACAGGACGATCCGCTGCTAAATAATGTTGCTTGCGAGGAGAAACTGAAACAATAAACTCTAAAACCAGCAGCAACGGACCTTGAAATTTGAGAGTATTATTTTGCCAGGAGGGTCTTTAACATTTTTATGTTGGGGATATTTGGATCCATGGTTTTAGTTGCTACTGCTAGCCGTGGACAAAGTACGTTTGCATCCAGTTTTGGAAATACTCAATTGTTTGGTTATTTTTCACCGTTTTCTTTCTTGTTTTCACCAATGTTCACAAACTACATAGTTTAAGTAATATAAAGCTAAAACAAGGATAAAATTGATTAAGTAAGTAAAAATGGCCGTTTCTGGAGGTTAACGTTCTTTTGAGACACCCTGTATGTTAAAGGGATAAGCAGCGATAATACGACAGAATAAATAAAAAAGGGGGAAATGCATTTTTAGCTTATAAATCAAGATAACTATGTACAATTCCATATAACTAGTTAATGTAGAACAAAAACACCAACAGTTGAAAAAAAAATGAAGTATTTGAGGAAATTTGTCATACGTCTCCCGCAAAATCGCGTGCAGCGATGACGACTCAAAAATCTACACTAAATAGCTGATTGTGTTTACATCAGTACAGATAAACAAAAGATCAATAATATGTGTTGAGGTTCAAACTGATGTTGTACAGGGTCCACGGTGCACAAAATTACGCTTATAAATCATGGGATATTCACACAGAAGGCTGTTTTGATTTAAGTTGGAATTTTTTGATTGCACGTATAGAAATTACGAATTCAGATAAAAAGTACTGCTTTGCTTAATACACGGATTCAACCAACCACTGCATGTTAATATCAATCTATGGCAAAGCTAACCAAAAATACCAAAAATACACATTTGATGATTTTTCGATGCTTTCGGATCAGCAAATTGCCGCTTATCCCTTTAAATTTATCCATTCAGAGTCTTAATTTTCACCAAAATTGCTAGGATTATTAACATGTAAAGCAAATTTTGGACAGGCCCATCATGATATATGGTCAACAGCGGTCACAAAAAATCTTTAAAAGTGTAATCAAAAAAAACAAGTAGAATTGTAAATCTTGAAGTGGAAAATTCATGTCAGCCAGCTGCCTTGATGCCAGCTTTCTAGGATGAATATTTCTTGCAGAAAGGATCTCAAATGATCCTAAAACCTCTGACATCACACATGTTACTATGCCCAAAGGTCAAATGGTTCATTTGAAATCCATGGAAGCAGTGGCGGTTGCCAGACCTCTTTTTCTTCTGGAGGGGGGGGGGGGCCAAAATAATCTCCGTTTTGGAGAGTTGTAACAACTTTGGCCCAAAAACATTTTGCCAAAAATCTGCAATTTTTCTTCCCGCGGGGGGGGGGGGGGAGGGGGGGGGGGGGGGGGGGCGGACGGGACAACAAATTGGGGGGAAATGCCCTTTTGGGGGGGAGGGGCAAAATATCAAATTTTTGGAGATTTAACCAACTTTGGCCCAAAAACATTTTGCCAAAAATCTGCAATTTTTCTTCCCGCACCGGGGGGGGGGTCGGGGGGGTTGGGGGGCGGCGGACAAAAATTGGGGGGGAAAATGCCCATTTTGGGGGGGAGGGGCAAAATATCAAAGTTTTGAGGATTTTTAACCAACTTTGGCCACCAAAACACATTTTGCCAAAAATCATGCCCAATTTTTCTTTCCGCCCGGGGGGGGGGGGGGGGTGGTTCGTGATTGTGGTGAGTGGTGGGGTCAATGGACTGAACAAAATTGGGGGAATTCGCCCTTTTTGGGGGGGAGGGGCAAAATATCAAAGTTTTGGAATTGTTCAACCCACACTTTGTGGCCCCAAAACATTTTGCCAAAAATTTTGCCAAATTTTTCTTTCCCCGCCCGTGGGGGGGGGGGGGGGGGGGGGTTGGGCGGACGGACAAAAAGTAGGGGGAAATGCCCCTGGTGAGCCCGCCCAATGCATGGAAGGATCACAGAAAATACAATTTAAGAGTTTTACACACACAGAAAAATTTTAAATCACAAAACATTTGAAGCAGATTTTATTTTGTAATGTGAAATTTAGTCCCTGACAGCTTGTAGTGAGAAAATATTTCTTGACAAAAAAAGGATCTCATTATGGATCCTAGTGAACCTCTTAACATCACACATGTTACTATGCCCAAGTTAAATATGTAATGGAAATCCATGGAAGGATTGTGATGAGACACACCAATTCACAAGACCACTATCAGTGATCTATAAAAGAGTCAAAAAATGTTTGAAATGGCAGAATGGCTTCAATTGGAAGGATAAAATGTAGATTTTTGTTATTTTCTCCAATGCAGCAATTGACAGGAAAAGGAAGAAACAATAGTATTCAAAGACATGAATCTGCCATCATTAAGTAATAAATGTCCATACGGAGGGAATGATTAAAATATCCGACTTTGTCCTTACGAGGTTGCTTTTGGTCTTACATGTGATGGTAATGTTAAGTTATAGTGTCTAACCGATCACCCTAACATCTGATTAATGAGTACTGATTTAAAAATTTCAAAAATAGGTTCGGTCGATTCGATTTTTTATGGTATTTTTTGGGGCTAATCATCGCCGTCTTCAACAGCCAGAAGTTGCCAGAAAAGAAGCAGATGGATTTTGTTAAACCACTAAATGCCAAAATAGTAAGTTAGGAACAACATACACACTCTTGTGTAATAAAATAATAAAAAATTAAAATTAATCATAGAGTTTTTTTTTACTTTTTTTATTTTTACTTTAAACAATTTTAGATTCAAGTTTGGACCTTTTATCGATATGGAAAATCGGTAAAAATAGAAATTTTTCGGACTTACCGATAAAGTCATAATCGGACCGATTTCAAGAATATCGATCATATCGGTTATTCTCTATTAGGTTACCTATACTCATTACATACATGCAAAAATCTGATTTTTGATAATTTTTTCCATTTTCCGATATAGCAAATCACTGATAGTGCCTTTAACATTTTTACGTGAAACACACACACACTCATTTAATAGTCCCCGTCAGTCCTGTTAGTTTGGCACAATCACAAATTGTATTTTTAAAAATATTCCACACAAAGGTAGTATCATTTTAGCAAATGCAATTCATTCATTTGGACAAGGTTTTTCTAGCCACTGAGGGACTAGGATTTTATAGGTTCAAGCTCACAATTGACACTAGAATTGATGACCATTTAAACTATTTGTAGTTTGCAGGTTTGGGTCGTATTTCAATATTAAAATACATTGGTCCTCTGACCGCATGTGTCGTCTGCCATCGCAGTTTGTAAATGATGGCCTCATATGACCTTTGACTTTGGCATGTGACCTTTAACTGCATCAACAAATGAGGGATCCAATGTTGCACCTATGACTCAAGTTTGGTTCCAATTGAACTTCCAACTTTTCAATTGAGGTCAATTTTACATTTTCAGCCGATCTTACAACTTGACCTCACATGACCTTTGACCTTGGTTTGTGACCTTTGACCTCATTAGCAAATGAGAGATCCCACGTTGCATCTATAACTCAAGTTTGGTTTTAATCCATCAAAGTATGCGGATATTACAGGCATAAATGTTAACCCTTTTTTCACAACAACAGACATCAACAACAGACAACAGTGGACAAAGTGATCCCTATGTGTCTTTTGGTTAACATTTGGTTACCCTTGAGGTACAATTTTGGAATTTCACATTAACTAGAATTCATTTTTCAAAAACACTTCACTGTATTGATTCTCAACATTTAACTGTCATTCTTGCAATTTTACAGTAGTTTAAGCTTGTTTGTTGGGAAAAATAAATACCATTGCATGAAAACAACTAGGCCTGTATGAGTCTAAAATCTAACAAGATTCTAGCTTTCTTTGGAGAAAGAGAAATTAAAATTCAGCAGGCACACTCGATAAGATGCAAGTGTTTCACAGGGAAAGAATGATTATAGTTGGGATAATAATTTCTTCAACACACATGACACACATGCATCTGATTATGGAAATCACATTTGCTGGTACCAACGTACATAATTTTTCTGCATTTGACCATGCAATATCATGGACCTCGATCTGGTTGTAAAGATATCATAGGGTAATTATAAGAGCCTATGCATGTAAAATATTTGATAAGAAACAGTGGTGTAACCAGCAAGGGGTGGGGGAGTTCCACTCAAAATACTTGCCCCATCCTGTCCCAGATCAGGAAAAGTAAAACAATATTATCAAGAAAATCCACTAGAACTGAACTATCAATATGATACTGTGTTTACCATTGCAAAATGTGTTCTTAAAAAGGTGCAAATTCCCCCAATATTTACAGTTTCCCTAGCTGCTTTTCCCCCAAATGAAAATGTCTAGTTATGTCACTCATAAAAAAAATATTACCCCAACAATACTTTTAATGTTGACCTCTCCCCATTAGCAACAACAACAACACTGTTTGAAGGTCTCATTTATGATGACAAAACCAGAATAAAACAAAAAATATAAAAGGCGACACAGTTTTGACAACTGATTTGAATTATTTATTCAACTAACTACATCCTGTGTAAATTTCATGAAATTTAATTGTGGGCAAATATGATTTATTTTCAAAATCAAATTAACACGTCTTTCTATGGAGAATGGGCATATAGAGGGTGCTATAACATACAAATCAAAACCTTTGTAGGCCTATATGGCAAGATTCCCACAATGGTTTTGTCTGATTTTTGCACAGATGATAGCTCTTGCATGTCCGTATTTATATCAATTGTCAAAATTATGTCGCCTGCTTAGATTTGTTCTAAATATAAAAGAGACAATTTGCATGGGGTCAAACAGCTATGACAATACAGCGATACAGGAGCACTGTTTTTCTTAAAGCATTGTTGATTGGCTAATTACACCATATTGAGGGTTGAGAATCAGAAAGACGTAAATCAGCACTAAAAGAAATATTAAAGAATTTCTTTAAATCTGCTGTAATACTGCTTTTGAGAAATGTGATGTTTAATATTTTCTACTAAGCAAATCTATTCATTACTCAAAATGTAAACATATCTTAAACTCATATATGGTACTGTAAGCAAGCATTATATAAACTTTAGTAAACAAAGAACAATTTTGAATTATGAACAGCAGAATTAAAGAAATTCTTTAATATTTCTTCTTTTAGTGCTGAGATACATCCTTCTGATTCTCAACCCTCGATATAATCATTACAATAACCAGTTGAAATGCAGCTTCCAACTATTTAAACTCTTGCCCTCCACAGCTCTTCCACCATTCTTACCATGCTTCTCATTGGATCAAAAAATCACATCAGTTCTACTTTGACCAATTAACTGGTAGTACTGTACTGACCCTAGTATAGTCCCACCTGTTTTTTAACATGGAAATTAGCTTGAATTTAGGGTTGGGATTATATGGGATCTCCATCCTAACATGAGATACGCGAGATCAAACATTTCAGCCTTTTAGAGCTAAACATATTCCAGATATTTCCAAGTGTCAAATGAGATGCATGATCAACAAAGACCTGTAAATGAGCTGATGCATGCACCTAATTAATTTTGTAAAGAAAATCACAAGAAAAATACTTCCAAACCAGTAAAGATAATAACAAAAATTGTATGCAATCTATTGCCTTCCAGCAAAAAAACTTGTGGTGGGATTATAATAGGATTTTCTACTATTCCTCAGATTCTTTCAAAACTGGGGGTGGGATTATAATCGAGCATGGGACTATACTCGGGTCAATACGGTACTCAAGGGCTGGTATTTTGAAAGGGAGTCTAACTTTAGACCTGGGTTTACACCAGGGTTAGTCCTACATGAGTTGACCTTTTTCCCTTAACTTAATGTGAAAAAGTTAAATGTAATGGGTGAGAAAATTCAAAAAAAAAAAAAAAAAAAAAGACAGAAGACACAGGGCACTCCCCCCAAAAAAAATTTTGAGAAAAATTTTGAGATTGATCGGCACGAGCTGGTAGTACACTGTGAGAACACAAAAGTCATGGTTGCACCGCGAGGCTATCAACAAGGGCGAAGAACAAATAAAATTAATGCAAGGGAGCAGACACGAGACAGGGACATGTCCCCAACATGCCCTGGCGGTCTAGGTGTGGACTTACATAGGGGGGAGCTAAACATGGCCAAGGAATAAGCCCACTTAATACCCGCAATACGAGCAGCGCGAAACAAATGGCCTGAGGCTCGCGGGGCAACCATGTGAAGGGATAACACACAATATATATCTGATACTTATGTTAACAGCTTCTGAATTCCGATCTTGAGAAAATCTTCCAAAACTGCATCAACACATCTTCCAAATCTCCGATGACCCGTAGATATAGTAGACGGTAACCAGATATGATATATATATATAAGTCACCGATAAATCGGCGATAATGGGAAAATATTATGTGTAAATATCCCAGTAAAAATCCACATGGTGCCCCAACTGAGACACAAAAAAGAGCAAAGCATTCTGGGTGCCAGTGGCGTTAGTGATGGGACCGCTACCAGGCATGGGCGTACCAAATTTTTTAATGTGGCATTAGGGGTGTCTCGAGGCTTTTTTTAGCACAAAAAATGCACTAGTTGGATCATTTCGTAATGTATAAAATGGATGAAATAGAAGTTGACCTCTCCCCATTAGTAACCAGAATAAAACAAAAAATATAAAAGGCGACACAGTTTTGACAACTGATTTGATTTATTTATTCAACTAACTACATCCTGTGTAAATTTCATGAAATTTAATTGCGGGCAAATATGATTTATTTTCAAAATCAAGTTTAACCCATCTTTCTAAGGAGAATGGGCATATAGAGGGTGCTATAACATACAAATCATAACCTTTGTAGGCCTATATGGCAAGATTCCCACAATGGTTTTGTCTGATTTTTGCACAGATGATAGCTCTTGCATGTCCCTATTTATATCAATTGTCAAAATTGTGTCGCCTGCTTAGATTTGTTCTAAATATAAAAGACAATTTGCATGGGGTCAAACAGTTATGACAATACACCGATACAGGAGCATAAAGCATTGTTGATTGGCTAATTACACCATATCGAGGGTTGAGAATCAGAAAGATGTAACTCAGCACTAAAAGAAATATTAAAGAATTTCTTTAATTCTGCTGTAATACTGCTTTTGAGAAATGTGATGTTTAATATTTTCTACTAAGCAAATCTATTCATTACTCAAAATGTAAACATATCTTAAACTCATATATGGTACTGTAAGCAAGCACTATATAAACTTTAGTAAACAAAGAACAATTTTGAATTATGAACAGCAGAATTAAAGAAATTCTTTAATATTTCTTTAAGTGCCGAGTTACGTCCTTCTGATTCTCAACCCTCGATATATTCATTACAATAACCAGTTGAAATGCAGCTTCCAACTATTTAAACTCCACAGCTCTTCCACCATTCTTACCATGTTTCCGATTGGATCAAAAAATCACATCAGTTCTACTTTGACCAAGTTACTGGTAGTAATCAAGGGCTGGTATTCTGAAGGGGAGACTAACTTTAGACCTGGGTTTAAACCAGGGTTAGTCCTACAAGAGGGGACCATTTTTCCTTTCAAAATACTGTGAAAGTTAAATGTAACGGGTGATAAAATTCCTCATGGATGGGCTGGAACAGCCCATCCATGAGGAATTTTCTCGGCCGTTACAGCACACTTTTAGAGTATGTTGTAAGAAAAAAGTCCCCTCTTGTAGGACTAACCCTGGTTTAAACCCAGGTCTAAAGTTAGTCTCCTTTTCAGAATACCAACCTTGCCCTCCACAGCTCTTCCACCATTCTTACCATGTTTCTTATTGGATCAAAAAATCACGTAAGTTTGATTTTGACCAATTAACTGATAGTACTCAAGGGCTGGTATTCTGAAAGGGAGTCTAACTTTAGACCTGGGTTTACACCAGGTTTAGTCCTACATGAGTTGACCTTTTTCCCCTTACCTTACTGTGAAAGAGTTAAATGTAATGGGTGAGAAAATTCCTCATGGATTCCTCAACGCCCATCCATGAGGGATTTTCTCACCCGTTACAGCACATTTTTAGAGTATGTTTGAAGGAAAAAGGATCCACTCATGTAGGACTAACCCTGATTTAAACCTGGGTCTAAAAGTTTAGACTACCTTTTCAGAAATACCATCCAAGGAGTTAATGTTCATGGGGAACATTGTGGAATGGAAATTAAGATAAAGAACCTACTGTATCTTCTACAATAACTTGTGGATGCTTGGTCTTTAATATCTTTTCCCACAATGTTCATTTCACAAAGTTTGAATGATTTGTCGTGATTAGTAAAAGATTATTTCAGTTCCATTTTATAGGTCAATGTTCACCTCTGTGGTTCCCATAAAAATCAATAAAACCGGAACACCTGCAGAAAAAATAAATAAATAAAATTTAAAAATGATTAAAAAATAAAAGCAAAACAAAAACAAAACAACACAACACACAAACAAATATATATAAAGCAGTTGGGGAGCCATAATGCAACTGACAAAAAAGCAAGCAAAGCAAATAATGGTATAAAATTATTACCAACATTAAACTGCTAAATATGTATTAAAGGGGGGGATGCGCCATCTTGCTTCATGGAACATAACCCCATTAAACCCAATTGTAAATTTTCACCACCAGCATTTCAATGTTTTTGATATGAGAACTAAAAATGTGATTTTTAAGCCCGTAGGACTTTTATGGGCAAAATAGTAGGACCAAGATTTTAATAAAGTTCACTTTTTTAAGTTTCACTCACTTGTGCTAGTAAGTTTAGGAAGTGGTTATGTGAGCTCTTATAGCCCCTTGTGAGGTCTTTGAATGTTTCTTAGAAAATGTCCATCCTCCCTTCACCGTAAAAAGCTGCTTTAACCGGTTAGTTCACTCGCAACAAGCTGCTGAAAGAGTCATCAGACTGAAAACAAAACCATAATTAAAATTGTGACGGTAAAATCCTGGAATGCAATTCTCATCTCTAAATCATCCCATGAGCAGTAAATCTCAATTCCTGGACAGTTCAGTAGCTTTCATTCACCATGTATTTATAGTAGATTTCAAAATAAGTGAGACCTATTAATGTTTAGGCCATGTCAATTCAATGTGAGAGGTAAGAGGAATTATTTTGATGGCCACAGGTTAAAAAATGTTATGGTTACTCATACAATGTATAACAATGTATTATAATAAAGGTGACCAAAAATCATTATTTCAATCGTACGATAGCGGATGTTTCAAATGAAGTATCGGGATGAAGATGTTTGAAAATACCAGCAATTATTCATTAAAAACGTTATATTTGAACATAACTGACCTTGACCACTGAAAAATATAATTCCTTATCACGCTTGGAGGAAATAAGCATTTTAAATCAATGCACACATAGCATATCTAGTTTTATTGGCATTCAAAAATAGGCCAACCTTGTTGTATTAAGAGATTAGAACAAAGGGACATGGAACATCTCGGTCGACCATGGCATAAGTCATTCTATCATTAACAGGACCATTGTAGAAACTGAATGCATCAGTTTAAGCCGATTCTATGTAGTCACTTTGTACCATGGACACAATATGTTTGTACATGGCGCAAAGGCCTAGTCTCCCATGCAGGGGATTGAACCCCTTATCAATACCATCCCTATCGGTTTATGCATGGGAGTCTCACTTAATTGAAACTACTATAGGAAAATTACCCCCCTTGGTTTGGATAGATATATGATATCAAGATCACACACGGTAGTTCATGTCAATGTATGTAAAAGTACAAACCCACTGAACTGTGGCCTTGGTAGAAGAAGATTGTAAACTCAAGTGAATGAAGGGCCACGATTCTTTCTTTGATTCACCTTCAGGAATTAATCCTGTTGATAATATATGTATCCTTAAATCATTTGAATAATTATATTCCTTGAAGGACCATGTCCGATCGCTAATAGTTGCCCCAGGGCCAGGGACCCCAGATTTACTGGAAAGTGCGTCAAAAGTTTGGTATCAGAAGAAAAGTTACTATTTTTCTCATGTACCCTGTGAAATTTTAGGGCTTAAAGGGGGATGTTTGGTTTGGATGTGATGAGCGAAAATGATCCCATTTTGGTTGACCAATATTTATTTTAACATGTACTCTATGGGGATATGACAAAAAATCCACGTTTTAGCTCACACATGAAAAAGGGTGAAATATCGTTTGGAGTGAAGCATTCTGATTGAAACATTTATAGACCTTAAACGGGTCATCCCCTTTATTTAAGGTACTGATGGGAATTTTATTGTCATACTGTATTACAAACTTTGCCGTCACAGTAAAGAAAAATTTCCCCGCACCGACTGTGACCATCACAAGTGTTAAAATTCGGATATCATGATTAAAACTGAATATGCTGTCACCCAGCCTTTTCATACAGAATGCTGAAAAGTACAACAGCAAGTCTTCAAAAAACTAATACTATTTTGGTCATAAATTGAAGTGAAATTCACCCAAACAACTGTACGCAATGACTGCAAAGTTTCAATTCTAAAGAGCAGAAAGCTTTCTGGTAAAAGGGTTAAGGCCGTAACAATGATTCCTGAACCTTTCCAAAAAAAATCTGAGGTGGGTTGGCAGCAGGTGTGGATTTTTTAAAATAAAATTGTCAGTATCAGAAAAAGAGCAATTTTGATCATTTTTGTCAAAAATCTTCCAAACCACCAAATTTGACCCTAAAGAGTTGCCCCCCCACAACTTAAAGGCAGAAGCCCGTATAACAAATAATATTATCCAATATACTCTAAAAAAACTATGACTACATATTCAAGTGGTTTCATCGAAACAGAATTACATAACCATAACAATGCATTTATAATCACCAAAGGTGTGAGATGTTCTATTTTATACAGTATACTTAGAATTATCCAAATAGTGCATTTTTTGTGCTCAAAAAGCCATCAGACACCACTTATGCCACATTAAAAATTGTGGTGCGCCCAGCCTAGTAGCGGTCCCACGCAGACATCGGTACGAGCCATCACTATCGCCACCGGCATCCATGATCCTTTGCTCATGTTGGACCTCCCCAGGCTCCCAATTGCGGGAGGGGGAGGAAGGGATGGATGAGAGGTTATGTTGGATCCTTCGTAAGTATAAATGTATAAAATAGAAACCAATCTCACAACTTTGGTGAGTATATATATTTTATCATTTTTATTACATACGAAGATCCAACTAGTGCATGACTGCCACATGGTCCAATAGGTGGAGGAATGGCCGGTAGTTCAGGTGCTACGGGGTTTCACGCATGGAATTCTATGGAAGTGAAATAATTTTGCCCCCCATGTACATCATATACATATATCATGATAGCATATAGCACGCTATGTCGAAAGATATACAATGGTTTAATAATATATACCAGGCATTCCTCCACTTATGAGCATAATGGTATGATGCTTAGCATCCCCCTCTACTCTGGTGTTCGCCTGACAGGTGGCTTTGGTCACAATATTAAAACTAGAAGGAGTCTTTCATACAAAACACTCTGGGAACGTGTATGCGTCTCATCCTGCGCTCCATAATGCCATAATGTAAGTCCTAAGTGAAAAAAATACGAGATGTTGCCTAACTTCAAGGTCATTAAGCATGGGTTAATGGCGATGTTACTGACCTGTGACGAGCTGTTCACTTTATTCAAGCGTAAGAGATGATCGAGGAAAGGACTACCAGCGTGACTAATGTTGCTTTGTGAAGGTTTAGGGCAGTGATGAAAAAGTTGGTCAGAAAATGAGGAAATTCCAAAATTTCTAAGAAGGTAGAGAGGAGGGAAAAACTCTCGAAGTGCTCCCACTGGACCCCGATGTTTATTCCGGATACGAGGTAAAAGTAACGCTAGGAAGCTCTGGAAGACATGAAGAACTGTAGGCCGAGGTAAAATCGAGTGACTGTGTTTGGGCTAGCATATAAATCCAGAAATACTTACCACTCCGAGAAAGAGCCGGGATTCAGGTGAAACGCCTGCATCGAATCCGAGTACGTGCACTTAAAAGCGGCGATTGCACGACCCTAAAAAGTTGAAAACTGCCGACAAAACAGTCGGCGGTGTTATGTATTCCAACATAGACAAATAATATCTTATTTGGGTATGTCTCAAATCATAATAGCGCCCTCATGTCATTTAATATGTTTTGCAGAAGGGTGATGTACACGATAATGCGAGCCAGACGGAGATGTACACGCTAGTAGATCCGAGGTCTTATTTAGTCACGTCGCCAACAGAATCTGTATGTGGATCAACTTAGGAATTTCTTCACCAGAATAAGAGAAGCGTTGAATTGAAGGCTATTATAGTAGATAATGGAGGTTGCCTTACTTCTAGCATCTGCTGCCCAGAGGCAGCTTCTACAGGAAACATCTTGCATAGAAGGCGAGCTGAGAAGGCATACACAGTCAAATATAGAGATTTTATCCTAGAAAGCGTCACTCTATCGATTTTATTTACCAGCGGGTTTGCCTTAAAGGGAACGTCTCGGATGCTCCTATAATAAACTGACAGCCTCTTAAAACCAAACCTTACGTGACCAAAAAGGGGCTATAAGCAGCATTCTGTACCTTGATGCTAAAACTGTGCCAGAAATTTAGCAAATCAGATTGACCCAACTTATTAATAAAGCCGTATCTTCACCAAGCTTTTCGCCGCCAGCCACATTTTTCATACTTTCAGTATGTTGGGAGGAGTGTGAAATAGTCATGCTTGCCAAAAACAGATCGACTATGGCGTGTGTAATCTAGAAAATCATTGGTAAGATATGGATGTTGACAATGCCCACTCCCCAGTAGATTTCAGAGGTAAGCTATCATTTCTTGGCTGACTTCCCCTGGAAAAACTGTCTACAAAATCGTTGATAACTCCAGGGAGATGTTCCGCCTTCCGGGTAATAAAATGATTTGGGCACCAAGAGAGGTGGCGGATACTCATAGTACACGAGGATACTCTTGTTCCTCTTGAGTGGTTAACGTAGGCAACTACAGTGGAATAATCTGATATGATTTTCACCGATTTCCCAGATCTTTGAATCGCCTTAAAGTGTAAAATAGCGTTAGCAACTCTAGACATAGTGGAGCTTTCTTATAATATTCGACCCCACTCCTAATTTGTGGGCCTCATGCATGCTTT
This sequence comes from Ophioderma brevispina, assembly GCA_023653785.1. Classification (NCBI taxonomy): domain Eukaryota; kingdom Metazoa; phylum Echinodermata; class Ophiuroidea; order Amphilepidida; family Ophiodermatidae; genus Ophioderma; species Ophioderma brevispina. Next base: position 17,780 of record JAMKCH010053703.1, read on the forward strand.
CTAACCTGTCTTCGAAGAATCTGTCGTACATATATGACTTGGTGTGGAAGTTCTTGAAAATTACCTTCCACAATAAGGACCTTCGAGTTGATATAAACCATCGAAAACGTCACAACTTAGTATTCAAAGGGGACTTGGTGTATAGGTCTGACAGTAGTTCTTAGTAGAAACTACCGAAGGTGTAGCTGGAAAAAGTTCCGACCACAATCTGCAGAATGGTTTTAGAACGTCTACCAAGCTTGCGATCAATCCTAAGCAGCCGAACCATAGATTGAGCTGGACTTGATTCTCTTCATATGAGCAGGATGCAATCTAAAAATGTCTGCAATTCTTCTTCAGTGGAAAAGCTTTGAATTTCTTCAGATCTAGAGTGCTCCCAAGAAACTACCAGTTCAGACTCGGGAAGAGGTTGAATTAGAATAGAAATCTTAAGTTAGTCATGGAACCCAGTTCCTTCACCTCTTAAGAACCAAATGTTAACTAACTATCAGACTTGACTTGTTTGGTGCTACATCAAGCAGTCGTCGAAATAGACGAATAACTGGATACCCCTCCTTCTCAAATGTTCTGCCACTGTCTTCACAAGTCTTGTAAAGGTAAGGGGGAGCAGTAGAAAGACCCGAATGTCCGGAACTCGGAACACTGGTAAGAATGGTATCAGAATTGGAAGAGAAGCATAGTTTATGATGAACAACAGGAACAGGATGTAAGAATACTTAAGTCTAACGTTGTGTCGAACCAACCCTAATACAACTCCTAGATAACAGTTGAATGAGTTTTCATTTTGAAGTCTCGGACGAAATAATCTGTACAGGGAGTGTAAGTTGAAGAATAGAGATCTCCTGTTTCCTTCAGATCTAGGAAGAGTAGAACCTTCCATAGATTATAATTGGAAAACGATTTTCCTTTTTGTCCTAAAGAAATCTTCACTTCATTCTAGAATCATAGCCTTTGAAGTCTTTTTGATAGGAGTAGACAAAAATCTGACTTAATCGTCGGAGAGTGGTAAACTCTGGAATGCGTTAAACTTCTGAGCAAGGTTGCCGAACACTGATGATCTGAGAGATACGACCGTACGCGGGAAGAAAGAAAGATTAGACGCCCCCACTGGGGTCATAGGTAGATAGGAATCAGTTAAACCTTACTCACTTACTCGCGCCAATCGACGCTCATAATACTGGAGTAGAAGAATAACTTCATACTGTCTCGGAGCCTCTTTAGTGAATTGCTGCCTTAATAGTCGTAAATCGACTCCGAAAAGAACCTCTGTTTCCTTGTTGGCAGGAATATAGTAAAAGGGAAGCCTTTCTCTGGTAGCCATAATCAAAAAGGTTGAAGTCTGAAGAACCTTCGAATCAAGTGGTTAATTTCTTGACAGCGTGATCTACAGCTTGACACGATCCTCTTCTTGAACAGCTAAGCTAGATCACTGACCTCCAAAAAGATCCCAATCTCAGGAGAATTCAAGAGGACCTCTTTGGCTCGTAACACCCGGTTCAAAGCATCCACAGCATCTGTCTTCGAGAGCAAACTTTGAAAAGGCTCTGCAGGAAATTGATTACAGATCTGTCATAGGAAACGAACATCTCTCAATAACTTCTTAAGACCGACTACACAAAGATGCTCAACAAACTGCTCATAAGAGGACTTTAGACAGTAACGGCTACACCGTGTACTCAAAAACATCACGGGCATCTGTAACACAATGTGGTCGACGATTACCATCTAAATCATTCAATGAACTACTCCATCTACTCCATATTATCCGAAGAACCATCTAAACTCAAGCTGATGGGCATGGTCTATGCTTTGAATTTACCCCTGGGCTATCAAATGATAATAGAAGAACCATCTTCAAACCCCAGCTGATGGGCATTGACTCGGCTAACGTAAAGTCTTCTCATCGAATTCATCTAATCACAGCAAAGAGTGGGAACAAAAGGAACTTTGACGAACTCGAAATCTTCCTCACGTGTATCGAAGACTCAGGAAAGCACTGAGAAGGGGCAGTCTTTGATAACTTTTCCAAATAGACTTCAGAATCCTCATAGTCTGACTAGATCAGCACAGAAATAAGAGGCTTCACCAAGTGTTTCATGTAATGTTTAGCAGCTGAAGCAGAAACTGTAGACTAGTATCTTGAAGAATGGTCGAATCACATTCAAACCTCGATGAAACAAAACAGCCGACAAGCCAGGTACAGGTACTTTTTCAGAAGAGCGACATCGGAAGAAGGCGCACCACAAATCGGAAAATCTTTACACAGTTGGTATGCTCTATCAAATCAGAATCTTTACCCCACTTTCACCAGTGCGCTCTAAACAGGTAGTACTTCGACTAGACAGTGCAATGAAGTGGAGTAGGCATTAGCCAATAGTGGGTGAGTAGTCTCAGAAATCTCAGCTTGAACGCTGCAATAGGAAGTGGAGCTGTCCCTGAGGTAGGCTCAGAGTTGTGATGAATCTTAAGAAATCAGTCATGAGAAGAAGAAACCATTCCGGATAGGTTACTTCTAAAGATATCGTAATACATAACACTAGTTTCCGCCTCAACAATATGGGAGGCAGAAATACTTACCGCAAGCTATAGATTTCTTAACACTACATTGAAAGAAATCATAATCATCTTTCAAGTCTTGATTTCGAAAATAATAAACATCATTCACTTGAACTCTTAAAAAGAGTCACTAAAAGAGGCGATGTCATTGTTGCCAGAGTAGAAACTCCGTCGGCGCGCATGCCTTCTAATAACATATCGGATCTGGATCTTTAGTATAAAAGATATGAAAAAGTCATATAGTCTTGATCCAGGAAATATCCCTTGATCATAGAACTTGAATCCCCGCCGTGAAGAATATCCGAAGGCGCCTCTAAACTTTCTAAATATTGCAGGAGAATCTTGATTGTCTTTCTTGCTTACTCGAATAAAACCCTCTAGGCGGAGTGGAGAAGAGTGGAAAGAAAGACTTGCTAACGATTAGAGACATCTCTTTACGGAGAACACCAACTACTAGAAAAGGAATATATCTCTCCGAAGACTTGCATACTAAAACTACAACCTATGGAAAGTCGAGCGGGTCTAGAGAACAGAACACAGACTCTTCCCTTCTGGTACCGAGATGAGTGAACGGGAGAGAAGGAACATTTCTGAAAGCACGACGACGGCAAGACGCTTGCCTAGATGGTAGGAAGACGGAAGAGAATGAAAGGTTATTAAAAATGGTAGACAACGGCCCGATGGTGACTAGATGAGCACGGTTGGTTCTACGGAGAAAAAAAAGGAAGGGGAAAGGGAGAAGCGTTTACATCGGGAACAATGAATGGTGCCGGCCCCCGACGGTTAGTCGACGGAAGAAAAAGAAGGTAGAAAGCAATTTCAACAGACTAACCCCAGGGTAACAGCCCAGCGATCGGTTAGGCAGACGGACAAGCTGACTGTAAACAAACGTACTCCTGAAAAGAGGCGGAGTAAGAATATTTATTCTGGAATAAAACACCACTGCATCGACAGCTCTTAACTTCCTGGGAGCCGTGGAGGAAAAGCTCTGACTAGTGTTGAAAGAAGAGCACCCCACTATCGCCGTAGAAAGACTCAATTTCTTGTATAACTAACTCCTGACCCGTCATTAAAATTGAACAGTTAACCTCGGCAGGTTCTTGCAGTAAAAGAACCGAGTTAAACCACGGGATGTGAAGACGGTCGTCAAGTAGTAGACCAGACTCTAGAATAAAAATAATCATGAAACTCATTAATTATTTCTATAACATCATCACACAATGCTATCGAGCCACCACGAAAAAGCCTCGGTCTTGGGTTACCACCGTACCGTTGGTCCCCAATTTCTATCAACATAAATAGGTCTTAACAATGGCCGATGGGCTCTATGAATGTACACGGTGCTTAAACTCAGACGATAATCAATGCATCACCACGGATGCCTGTTGATAGCGGGTTATAATCTATTACTATAACGGAGAATATGTGAAGCTCAGACGCTCACGTATAGAGAATCATCATAGGACCGAGGCCAAGATCTCAAAGTGGATAAATTGATTCGAAGTGGATAACGCAAAGGTAGATAGCCGTGAAGCGCGGTACTTTACGGTACCAACTGGTACAATAAGCCATGGTTGATTACTTTTAACTTGTAGAAGAGGCGGCATCGTCGGACTACTCAACCGTATAATCTTCCAATTAATATGAAGGAAGGAGTGGATAGATTAGCAGTCGAAGTAGTCACTAATCCATCTGATTCAATCAATCATTAGGACCTTAATCTTCATAAGAAGTGATCGTGTGGCATGGGCGCATTGCCATATAAAATGTTAGTAGCCTCTGCACACGGTTCGTAGTATCGCCTGGGAGACATAATCAAAGGTTAGATTCTTGATGGTCTGGGGATTGGTAGAAAAATATTTGGGTAGAGTCATCGATGGTCGCAGACCGGAGGAGGATTGCCCTGGACAGAGGTGGAACTGTGTAGCCTTGGCTTAAAATCATTTGTCTTTCTCTACCATTATACACATCTAATTCGTCCAAAGATTCAGGATTTCCAATTTGAACCAAAACTAGTGTATATATATCCAGGTCCTGCTCTTGAACAATAACAGCATTTCACACACTGTTCATGAGGGTTCTTGTCTTGTCTGCGAGGAACTCTTACACTCAAAAATCTGCGGAGTGGCACGGTAGAAGACATCTTTCTGCAACATCAAAAGTAAGACGAAAAGCAGCGGATGTTATATATAGAAATTAAACCCGTGCCGAGGAATGGATTATCCAAATGTAGAATGGATAAGCCAAGGAGACAGGTGGCCGGACAAGACAGAGCACAGGGCACCCCCCCCCACATTGAGAAGAATTAGAGATCCATCGGCACGAGCTGGAAATACATGAGAAAAAACAGAGGACATGGTTGCACGCTGAGGCTAAAAAAAAGGGCGAAAGGAAAAACTATAATAAATGCAAGGGGAGCAGACACGAAACAGGGAACACATTTCCCAAACATGCCCTGGCGGTCAAATTGTGACTTCAAAGGGGGGAGCAAATCCCCTGGCCCACAAAGGAATAAGCCCCACTAATACCCGCAGTACGAGCGACGCGAAAAAACGGCCCCTGAGGGCGGGGGCAACCATGTGAAGGGATAATACATAATACTTATATAAATCTTCCGAATTTGATCTTCCGAGTTCTGAACTTCCGAATTCTGATCCTCCGCATTCCAATCTTGAAAAAATCTTCACAAAATCATCAGCATGTCATCCACCAAAGCCCGATGAACAAGTAGTTGTACAAAACATCTCCAGATGGATATATAAATGTCTCCAATAAATTGGCGATAATGCGGGAGGAAAAAATTATGATAAATATCCCAATAAAATCAAAATGGTGCCCCGAACTGAGACACAAAAAAAGAGCGAAGGATCATGGATGCCAGTGCAATATGTTGATGGGAGTACCGATGCTAGCGTGGGAGCGCTACTTGGCATGGGCGCACCGAAATTTTTAATGTGGCATAAGGGGTGCCTGATGCTTTTTGTTGAGCACAAAAATGCACTAGTTGGATCATTTAGTAATGTATCACATAGAAAAACCATTAGTCGACCAGGTGCAATTTAAAAATCGCGCTAGTGTATCACGTGTTATGCGATACGGCCCGGAACGTTTGCGTTCATACAACGCCATAGGAAATACACATTCTGAAAGCATCACGGCCATGTGAAGGTGTATGACGCTACGTGCCTTCCATATCGCATAACACACGTTATACCTATCCATATACAATAGACGCGAATTTCACATCGCGCTGTTCGGACAAAAATGTTTATTCCTTTTTATGGTTTTTGTTATGATTCCGTTTCTCCCATGAAACTACTCCATATGTGGGTTAATAATTATTTGTATAGGGTATATTGTATAAGTTATTTCTTAGTTAAGGTTCTCCTTTAAGGACAGGGTAATGCCAAGAGTGACACCCAATCGGTTTTGCGCCTAATCAGTGATCATATGTTTGGGCCTGTTATCAAAAATATATGTCATGACCAGAATTGCTACTTTAACAAAACACAATTGTTTTAGGGCAATTTCATAAATCTTTGGCACAACTGTTTGATCCTATGCAAAATGTCTCTATTTTTAGAACAATTTGAAGCAGAGGTGACATAAACTTGACAGAACGAATAGGGGCTGGCAGAGCTATCACCCCTGTAAAAAAAATAAAAAAAGCGATAGCAAGGAAGAATCTTTCCTTTAGTCTACAAAGGTCACGGCTTGCATGTTATAGTATAAAAATGAATGCTTTGAGGGGCTGGTAAAAATTATAGGCCCAGGTATCTCAAAAACCCCCCAACTATGCCGAAGCGAGCTGAGGGGCCCATAGTATGGTTTTGGAGATCACCGAGGGCCATAATTCTTAACATGCCCTGAAAAAAACGTCAATATTTGGTTTATATACCAAATTAAGATTTCTGTCATCTGATTGTTTTAAAGCACACTTCATAATAGCCAAGGTGAGCACTCTATACAGTATGAATTCAGTCTTCTTCTTGCCACCACAACTAATGCAACATGAGTTTCCATAGGCTGCTGAATTCACAGGGTGCGTACAATACTAATTCTTTCCCCACTTCTAGGCCTTTTTATGATTTATATTCACAACAACACACTATTTGCTACATTACCTGACGAGCAGATGCATAGAATCTGTCAAGGAATCATCGAGTTGTCAAATTCGACAAAGCCTTGAAGCACTCATTGAATCTACATTTCCATGATTACATATGCAGGCGGAGATAGTCTTGAAATATTGTAGCATTCTTGGGGCCTGTTTGTGTCCTCACTATCAGCTGCCTCTATTATGTTAAACAGTCGTTCTTCAGGTATATCTGGCTGTGATTTCAGCCAACGAAAAAATTTGGGGGGAAACCAGACCAGTTCGTTTAAGTCTGTGTTTACGGTTCAACTACCAGCCACGGACTAGGTGAAAGAGAGTAATCTGAGCTGCGATCGGTGCATTTTGATGGCCATCTCTGCTGCAGCCATGTGGGGGGCACTACAAGTTTACATATATATTTATGTTAGTGATACTACCGAGAGTCATGTAGAAGAGATATAAATGGTTCAATTAGCAGGCATAGTAAGTTGCTATGACCGGCATTAGTGAAGCAATGCCTGCCAGGAGTTTTATATAAATGAATAGGTAAATTATGTCCCTACTTTTAACCAATCAGATGACAGGGTTCTTGAAGTGAGGTATAACACACTCTATTGCCTAATTCCCTGTTAGAGAGGATACTGTATAAAGTACATTTTGCGGCGCTTTAGTGCACGAAGGCCAAAGGGCAATAGCTGCCAGTTGTCAGCTGTGTTCTTATTAAGTGTTATACCTGCAAATTTAACACCTGGCAGATATTGCAGGTGGGGATTTTTTGCGCTACACCCTTGATTTCAAAGTTAAAAATCCAGTCTGCCAGGCAATTGAAATTTTGTAAATTTTTGCAGGATGTACTTAGTGGAATACAAAAATCCAAATCTGACGTCAAAACTGTCCCTTTGATGTTATTTGTTATACCAAATATTAAAGGGGATGATGATTTAAGTCTATCAAAGTTTTATAGGGATAGAATGGGCTCACACCAACACCCATATGGTAAAGTTTACGCCGATATTTCAAACACATTTTGAAAGTGAGAGATAAAAAACATGATTTTGTAATACATAGAGTATTGTGTAAAATGAATATTGGTTGACCCAAAATTGGGCATATGTTGGCTTCATACATCAAAAAACTCCTTTAGCCGAAGATTAACAGTTAAGTGAAGGAATAAAATAGTAGCTTCTTCTGATACCAAAATTTGACCACTTCTGGTTGGTAGAATTGGGTCCTGGGGGATGAGGCTATTAGCGATCGGAAAATGGACCTTTAATACGACTTTCAAACAGTACCTACCTAGGAGTGTCAAGTCTTTGGCATTACTAAAATAACTGATGACTTGCATGAGAATTGGAATGATGCCAAGAGTAGCCAGTTTCATGTGAACTATTACCTGAAACATAGAAAAAAATAACCAGAAATTTTTTCATGAAGACAAAATTAAAGGCATTTTATGATTCTAGCACCTTCCATTTTGTTTATAGCTCACTAAGAAACCTTAAGCTTATTGTAAAAATATCACTTGATTCCGAAGTAACGCACCCCCCCCCAAATCACACAAAAGGGGTAAAAGGTTCACTTTTTTGCAGGGGGGGGGGGGTGATTTTTTGATAACACGGTCAACAATTTCCGAGAAATTTTTGACAAACAGTCCACTTCTTGTTGATTAAATGTTTTTTTAAAAAAAGTAAAAAAGGTCCACTTTAGCAAAAAAGGTACTTTTTCGAAGCCCGCACCCCCCAAAAACTTACATCCCTGCACGTCCTGAAATGTACGTCTTGGTGTTATGCGCAAAATGTGTTAATTGCAATTTACCATGGGTCACTGTGTTGTATTTTTACAGAATTCAATCTAAAATCAATACAGGTGGTATTGATTATGTATTTAGAAGATGACCTATATGCATGATTGTAGCAGAATCTATGATGATGCGAAACTGAATTCAATGTACACGAGGATCAAGTAAATGATACAACCCGAGAGATTTATTTGACAAATATTATATAGAAACTCAGAGAAACTGGCGAGCATTGAATTAAATAAAGACAAAAAAATGTCTCGAACTCGGTCCTCTCGCTAACTAGGCATGAGATTTACCACTAGACCACAGAGGACCATGTTTACATGGATACCAGAGAATCGAGCGCTAATGTATTTCAGTTTTTATTTTAGACTGAGGACCGGGTTCGAGTCCATGCAGGTGGTATTGATGATGGAGATTGCTACACGCAACAAATTTAAAGTTTACATACGAGGACACTCAGGGCTGTAACCAAGATTTTTTTTGAGTTGTGCAGATAATGTCAAAAGGGGACTTTTTCCCACAATACAGACATTTCCCCAATAAAATAGACCATTTCCCCCATAAAATACAGACATTTTCCTCCATAAAACACAGACATTTTCCCCCTAAAATGTGGACCTTCTCCCCAAAAAGATGTTCTTCCAATTGATGGAACTTTCAAATACACTAGCACTCAAAATAATCATTTTTCACTCACTGCACTCACACAATGTATTGAAATACTTTTGGGGCAATGTAACACTGAGCCACACTAGAAATAGGTGCCGAAATAGTGTAGAAACTCTAATTGCAGACTTGAAGGAAAAAAAAAACTACAGCTTGATTCCCTGTATTCTCTAAATGCTTGGTAAATTATGTTATCAAAGTTCTGTCAATGATAGCCAAGTACAAACATTACGCTTACCTCACCGAATGACACTATGTCATGGAGCAACAACATGGCTACCCTAACGACGTTAATATCCTCACACGTAAGTAACCGCAGAAAGTGGAGACCACAAGTCTCTAACATGTATAGTATGCATTGCCAGTATATTGGCTCATCTAAAGATAGCTGCAGGGTCTTTGCCTTTCAGCTGGTTTACTAGTACTCTGCCCACTGGATTTGGTCTTGGCACTGGTTGGACGGATTCCTGAATTTGGACGGACTTTACTCTGAGGATACTTTGCACTACTTGGACGGATAGAGCTCTTTGGACGAATTGCACTGTGTGGACGGCTTTTGGTTTGGTGACCTTGAATAAAGAATCGATTGGTGAAAGAAGGTGAACTTGATTATTCAAGTAACCGAATTTTTTGTATTATGGAAGATTTTTATGCCATGGCCACAAAATGTAAACCAAGGCGGTTCTGAACCAACTGTGTCGCCAACTTTTGGAATCAACTTTCCTTCATTTATGCACAAGTTGACCTCTAATGACTTTGACCTATGGTGTGTGACCTAAATGCCTAACATGACATGCAAGTCTCTATGGTGCACCTATGATCTGAGTTGGTGGCAATTGGAGTTTAAGGTGTCCATGCACAAGCAATATATGAAAAGGGGTATACAGAAACCTTTAACCACATAAACATATCAGCTATACATGATTATTTGCCATGTTTGCAGGGGGTAGGACGCGATCTGCTAGATTTGGGCATTGGGATTTCCAAAAGGTAATTTGGGGAACTGCTACGATGTACTATTGCAGTCTCTGTCTTAGTGGACGTTGCAAAATCACCTCTTAAAACCTTCATTCAAAAAATTTTAGTAATATCATGATAACTTCCGTCGAGGTTAGTGGATTAATAACCTCGCTGCAAAAACAGTGCAATTTCCAATAACAGTCATTTAAGATTTAAATATTTGTGACCAGCTATAGCCTTTAGTCAAGTCTTTGTCCGATGTGGTTAAGAATGCCCTCCTACCGTATACTGTTAAGTCTTTATAAAGATTAGCACTCGGGTATGCTGGATGTTGATGCCGACTTGAGTTCACCGTTGCTGTGAGCTTGGCATATCCTACCCCCTGAATGTGTGCTTTTAGATATTTCTTACCATCTCCAGTCTTGAGAGCATCTTTGACAACATTGCAGTACTGCTTGACATCTCTTCCATAACAAGACTCAAGATACGATCCCTCTCTGCTAAACTCTCTGCTATACTAGCTCTGAAATTCAGTCATTGAAAAGGTACATCAGTCACTCGACGGATTGCCAACTCGACCGATACCAACTCGACCGTCATCCAACTCGACGGACAACCCAGTCGACCGTCATACCAGCTCGACCGATAAACCAACTCGAGACGTGTAATACCAACTCGACCGTCGTGTGAAGTACCAACTCGACCGATCGCGTCACTTGGGTTCATTACCGATGGCTGACATTTTTGTTGTACCCGGCAGGGGTGGAACGTGCATGTCATTATTCTTATTTATTTTTTGATGTTAATTTGGGGTCCTGGTTATTTTCTAGCCCATTCTGTTTAAATGAAAACCAAACTCAAAGCTACAATACGCTATAGAATAATTTTCTTTAACTACAACTGTGATCTTCATTAGCCTGGCCATACAGGATAAAACTTAGTAGTAATGGTAGTAGTTTTCATATCATCTTTATTTTCTAACCTTTTCGTTCGTTAAAAGTTCGGTGCTTCGCACAACTAACGTGCCAAAAAAAACCGCCGTTTGAGGCGGTTAGGTTTTGGGTTCAAATCGAACCCAATTCAATCGAACAATTAAACCGTTTGAGAGTCTCTCCAATCAATGAAAATTTTGGTTTGAGAGTGGGTCAAAGATGTGGCTGAATGGATTTTACCCGGGATTTCATTCCATCGGTTTCAGTCCTGTTACAATACGGGTTACAATACGATACAAATTTTTGCTAGCTTAGTAATATTGTCTCCAGCCTTGTCGATACTATCGTGCCGTGTTTGTATGCCAGTTAATCCCAGGGCCTTTTCACAGTAGAATAAGCACATTGGGAACTAAGCACTGTGGAAACTCAACCGTGGGATCGATGTACCTGTATACCTATTGAGTTACGTAGTCTGGCAGTACACATAATCAGGGAACAACATTTACCATAAAAAAGTTAATGTAATTTGTTTCAATCTGAATTATTTTTGTCAATGTTTTTCTTTTGTTTTCCCCTAAGGTTGGATGAATCGCTTCTGCCGTGCCCCTGTTGTTAAAGTGTAAAACCAACTCAATAAATATACTAAAGTGTAATTTATACATATTGTCACAACTGGCATGACAAATATATTCTATACTGTCTCGTTCCTTCCAATTAGGCACCGGTGCCAATAAGTTAATATTAATTAGTGCCTAAACTTGGAATTATCGAAATGACAAATTGTTTTCTTTATGATAGATTTTCAATTAATTTAGCGTAATAGTAATTATAAATTTTTGCAAAACGACTGGAAAATAGACTATCAATATTTCCGAAAATGAACAGAACACGCCTATAAGTGTCCAAATTGACGGAGCTAAGTTTGTTCCATTAGTGGGGTCTGCTATAAGCTACTATATATTTATACTCAATTATTTTTTTTTCCATTATCACAATTAAATATTCTTACTTTAAGTTATCATGATTCGTATTAAATGTTAGTCCAAGGTTAAGCAACGGAGAGATTTTCATATACCCGGGTGTTTCTAAAAAAAATGAAGCGCTGATTTTCCATTGATGTTTAACATTTCCATACAAATATCCCCATCCTGAAGGAATTAATCTGAAAATGATTGATTGTTTTTTTATTTCCTATTGGACCAAGTATTAATTCAGTCCATATGTTTTTATTGAACTATAAACATATCAAAAACAAACACCTTTTTTGTTTTCACTTTTTAAGATATATTCTGTACCCAAATACAGGTGAAGAATCAATCTTTCCCCTGAGACGGCCACGCACACAAGTGGTTGAAAAAAAAACCCATATGCGCTTGGCCGGATTCCGACCGGCACCTCCGTATAACTAGTGACGGCGCTCTAACCAACTGAGCCACAAGACTGGGTTGATAGAAGAGCGATAGATATCATCTATAGGTGTTAGGTTCGAAAGGTGTCCATCGCTTTCCTCCTAGCGATAGCAGCAGAACGGTATATTTACGATACAATCTATTTTGTTTCGAACCTAACACCATAGATGATATCTCGCTCTTCTATCAACCCAGTCAAAGTAGTTAAAAATTCAAGTATTAAGTCCGTTTCCTGTTTAATCTTTTCAAATTTACAGAATTATTTGATGCCTTGAAAACCTTACTTTTGCCGATTGTCACGTCAAGGTCCCAGTCGGACCCCGTTAAGGTATGGGCCTACAGTATACACAATCAAGGTCCCTTTAATAAATTGACCTAATCCATAGTGAGAAATAACCTTCAAATAGTAAAAAAATCTTACAGCCATATTGTTGTATAATCCAAACATTAAGTTTCAGTTGATATAAAGTCGCAAAGAAGATTGGGTAAATTTACCATTTCCATGTAAAAGCGTAAAGTACAGCACTGTCCAAGTATTGGCAACATCAGAAAACGAAATTCCTAATCACCAATTGATCAAATTATACCCTGGATTCTTGACCACTCAATACAATTTAAATGCCAAAGTGTGTTTTTCATACCGATGTTATTATTCCCCAGAATCCAAGAGATGCACAAAAAAAACCTTTGATTTGATTGTCACGTTTTCCGGAACTGGCGGATAAAAGGAACCACAGCACACGATAATTGTCGATTGCACTCCCAAGGAATACAGACACAGACCAAAAAGATATGGCTTCATCAAAACAGCCGATTAATGGATTGTACGGGTTCATTAGGGTTTACTACAATTTTTATGGGAGAAATCATGGTGGTTGTGTGGACCGGAAACGATAAAGTCAATGGAAGACAGTGGGCTTCAAATATTTGAGAAATCGAGACAAAACTGAAATGCAATTCTAATGATAACTCACGTGTTTTACGTAAATCATGTGTAGATTACGCGTTCACATTAAATGACAAACGCACAATGTCAACGGTGCCATTTAAAAGTTGTTTCAAGGTTACTCACGTGACCGTTTCTTCTTTGCCATTAAATTTTCCCGAGTTCCAACTTGGGAACGTGGCTCCCAATCTTTTATTGACATTAGCTCATTTCCGGTCCATAAAACCACAAACCAATTTTTCGCCCTGAATATTGAGAGTATACCCTGACAAACTCGTAACGTTAATTTAAGCGACTGTTTGTCATTTTTGACGTTCCTCTACCTGTATCCATTCTGGAGAGATACAATCGGCAAGTTATTAGCCAGCTCTTTAACCCGCCATATAAAGGGATATGAAAATCAAATTAAACGTTTGTCCGCATCTCACGACTTAATTCTGGGAAACATCATCTGTTTGAAAACCCACTTTGACATGTTACGTAAATGTGTACTCAAGAACTCTGATACAATTTTAAATCAATTTGTGAATATAAATTGCTTTTTCTTTCGCATGCTGCAATACTTTTGGCCAGTGTGTGGATATGCTGACTTATTTTACCATATACTCACTACTGACATTTCGATTCATACATTTTTTTTTTCAAACATTAAGTGGCTGATAACAGAATAATGCAGACAATATTGGATATAGTGCTAGGTAATGACAGAAAAGAGAGGCAACGTGGGCTGAGCCCCGATAATGTTAATTTTTTTCCCCAGAAATGGTAATGTTTTAATTGTCTTAGGGTGGATTTAGATCCCTTTTTTGCACCGAAGAACAAACAGAGAGATGGTCTCTTCCTACATACACAAAATTTCAGCAATGCAATGTTTGCGTCGGATCAACATTCACCTCGGAGTTAGAAAGGTATATGAGTAAAGGTGTGAATCTTGAAATTATTTACCATGGTTTAAAGAGTAATATTACATTCCAATTCTACATTCGAAGCAGAACATATTTCCGATCCGCATTTACTGGAACATTTTGCCATGCCGCTCCTTAATGTCTCTTCTTTTAATGTATGGATTCCCACATAAACATTTTTACAATGCGAAAATGCATGAAAACAATTGATGATCAAAGTTCTTAACTGACTAAAAGCTTTACTTTTTTATTTAAATATAATTCGCTGTGGTTTTATCATGTACACATCCGAAAGGTTCGGAGATAGTTTTCCAACTCAGCTATAAAACTAATGACAAGATCGTGTTATCGGCTGAGTATGTATCTTGATTTTGCCAAAAAGGTTAGTGGTTGAGTCAATTCACTATACCCCATTAACTTGTTAAATACACTGATAAATATCCGAAACGCTAAAATCGCAATATGTTTTGCGCACAAAAGGCAAAATAATACAAATTGGTGCCGTTGTTCAGTATAAACGTGAGCACTGAAAATAGGTCTATGAATGCCTTTGTGTATCATGGGCTGAGGGGCTGTTTGGTTTGTGCATGTGTGTGTTTGTGTTTTGCGGGTTTGTAGCATTTGGAATGACTGGATATCGAATTTAAACAATTTAAAAATTCTTGTGAAAGCTGCTGTACTACTTAATCGTTTAAATGTCTTTTGCAAAATTGTGATTTTCTTACACAATTTTAAATTCATCCTATATTTTTATACTGAAGGGAATTATTATTCGTCCGTATTTTTCCTATTGTTTTTTGTTGCCAATACAAAAACATGTGTTAAATTTGATTCTTAATTACAACAATCAAATGTTTTTCAAAATATTTAAAATTGTTCGTGTTAACATTAAAAGTCCCGATAGCTATATATATATAAATTCAATGTATTATGATCAGACATAGATACTTTTGGAAATCTCTCGGTATGCTTTTGATAGGATTATTTCAATCTACAAGTCTGAACTTCCGTATTTTTTTTTTTTTTAAAAAAAGTAAAAATAAAAAATTCAAATAATGTACCGAAAAATAATTCTCAAGCTTTCATTTCAGATGGGGTTTATTTTTGATGGAACGCTTTCATATCGGTGCAAAAGCAGGGTTTTCGATTTTTTAAAGGAATAATCCCTCGTATGTGAAATCTCTTGTTGCATCTATCGTGATTTTGGGGTGAGATATGAAAACAACGATAAAGGAGTCAACTAAATTTTTTATTACATCATGGGGGCCCCTGAAATAAACCGGAGTAAATATACATAACACACCCAAGAACAAACAGCGCTAAAAGCGCCTCACTAATTAATTAACATAATGCGAAATAACGAAAGGGAGTAAATATACATAAACGCACCTACGACTAAAATAAATACATTGGTGCTCATTTAAAAAAATCAAAGATTAAAATTGGAGCAATTCTACCCGTTTATTAAACCTTGATATTAAAATCCAGAATGGAAACCTATCGATTGCAAATGACCGGGAAAAGTAGGCCTACTCTATAAATGGTAAAAAAGAGTGGAAGTCCTCGAAGAGCTGTCACACAACCCTCCAATTTCGCGTGGAAAAATTAACTCGGTTTTGGAGTGATTTTCGAGTGGAATTTTCAGGCTAAATTAGGATGGGTTACTCAGATAGTAGCTCTTAAGTGACGTTCACTCTTTTACATGAGTGTGAAAATCGAACTTTTAAAACCCAAGGATATCATATCCCACCCTTAACCCATGCATAATTATTGTTCGCGTATTTCCGTGGGATTTTGCAATTAAGCGACGTAGATGTTACTAGTCCTACCTGTGTGTTCTACTCTCTTATCGTGTCCAACACCGTGGTTATCAATGTGATTCAGCCAGAGATGGTTACAACGTCTGACTGCTTCACTAACTGTTAAACTTGGATTTTAAATTTGGCACAATGGCAAATTTTACCCTCTGATATTAATATTACGCACCAAAGGCATTAAAATACCTTTGGTCTCATCCTCATTCCCACACCAGGATGAACCCTATTGAGCACCTCAAACCAGAATTTCCCGCCCGACCCGATCCGACTAACCGAAATTTAAGACCGTCACGTTGTTAATGTTTATGTGCATCTGAAAAAATGTCTCTGATGCAAATGCATCTTGGAGCGGGAACAATTGAAAAAATTGTAAAAGTTTACAACTTATTTGTGTCAAAGTACAATATATTTATATTTTACACAACCAATTGGTAAACATTTTACCAATTATTTTTAGCTTATTTTTGTCAAAAGTACTAGGTATATTTTATTCCGGAAGCACAAGAGCATGGTAATTATTTTTTTAAAGATGTATAATAACTCCTACAATATAGGACCCAAACGGCTCTAAGTTTAATTGTACGTGTTTTTTTCTTTCTAACAGTGTAAATTAAAATTTTGCGTTTATGTTATTCCTTTAAATTAAATACCCATAAACATTGGGGGAAAATGAGCACATCCATGTCAATTTGTACTAAAAGTCATAACTCAAATATTTTATAATGTGGAAGATATGTGGACACTATCCGGTAGGATGTGTTACAAAAGCTTTTTAAAAGTGATTAACAATATATAAAAATGACCCAACGAAAGTATTTTTTTTGTTTTATATAATAGAAATATGTGTGTCGCGTGACAGGGGCGGCGCAGGGGGTGGCCGGGGGGGGCAGCCGCCCACCCCTGAGAGTTTTCAAAATTTAGGAACAACACGGGTTTTTTTGCGCAAAATTTTAGGTGTTTTTACCAAAATGGGCTCATTTTGCACTGGTTGGCCCCCCCCATGAGGTTTCGCCCTCCTATGATTTTACCGTGGCGCAAACCCCTGTCGCGTTATTTTTCAAAAGATAATTCAAACGCTGAAATATAAATAAAAGTTTGGGGCAAGAGTTCCATTGTACCCCTCTTCCTTTCGAAGTTCTACAAGTAAACAAATTATGTTTTATTTTGGCTTAGGGTTAGGGTATTTGTTGATGTTAGGCCATAAATCTAAAAGAATTTGTTCCTGTACATTTTAAAGATGGGGTACTTATGGAACTCTTTTCCAAAAGTTTGCGACTACATTTTGTGTTTTACAAAATCAGAGCCATTCTCATCAATTTCCCATTAGTATCAATAAGATCTCGCCCTGCAAGTTCTTAAGAGTCAAAAATTCCAATCTGTAAATAGACACAGGACTTTTAACAGATTTGTTGAAAATTCTCAAGCTCGCCATTTGTTCAATCACACTCTGCTTCTCCCAATTTCTTAGATTAAAAAATGAGGACAAATCGTAATTTTATATTACATGTTTAATCTATTAGATTCATATGTCAATATATTTTGATTAAATAATTTTAATCTAAACTGGATTTTGTCCTTGATAGCAATCTAATTATATCATTTTTAACGTACGACATTGAGTAGAACACCTGAAGTGAATAAACCGAAAAAGTGTCTTTTATAAGAATACGACTTAGTATTTTCTGTCGTGAACGGCAATGCAAGTATGCTTCTGTATGGCCGATGAGAAACATCATCATGCAACTGGCACGTTAAGAACTTACCAACCTTAAAGAGTTAATGTTCATTATTATCAAACATGCACTTTATATTATATATAGTTCACAAGTATATTTGTATGTATATTTTTGTCTACAAAACTTTTTTGCAGCTAGCTGCTGATAAACCTTTTCCGTCAATAAATGGTTGTATTTTTTATAATCTTCCGTGACAATATGTTTGGTTCAAATCCGTACTGGTGTTTTCGAGTTCCGCTACAAAACTTCAGGAGCTGTATTTTGGAAATTCCATATCAATATACATATTACCAATCATATGATGATTACACGCCTAACATGATGTGTTCCAAAATGTTTATTACGTCGACTCTGAAATCCACAGGGGTTTTTATATTTTTGTAGATTTGAAATATCGCTCATTACTATTATTGTTCATCCTTTAGCAGTTAAGTTGATATAGGGCCTACTCGTATATCCCACACGTACAACATTGAGCGTAAGATGGGCGCAAAAGGGGGTGTTTTCACACAAACACACGTCAAACTCATAAGATGGGTAATAAACTCGAAAAGTTGTATAATTA
This sequence comes from Ophioderma brevispina, assembly GCA_023653785.1. NCBI lineage: Eukaryota > Metazoa > Echinodermata > Ophiuroidea > Amphilepidida > Ophiodermatidae > Ophioderma > Ophioderma brevispina. The sequence goes on from JAMKCH010053703.1 coordinate 36,172, forward strand.
AAATTAAATGAGGTCGACCATAATGGCACATTTTGCTTCAAAATATCAAAATCTTTTAGCCCTTCACAGAGTAATAGAAATAGTAGTTTTCTTTCAGACCCCTAAAATTTTGATCCACAAATCCCTTAAAATTTTGGGTTCGTTGAGAAAAGTCTATTTCGATCGGGACATGGACATTTTAATAAACCGAAAACACCACACCCACAATTCATGAACTTTCGTTTTCCCGTTCTACTCAGTTATTTTGTTCCAATAAAAATAAAATTATGTAGCTATTTTCAAAGAATACGTCTTCAAAACGTTTTGCCCAGTGTCTTTTAACAACTCAATAAAATAATGCAGAAATCTATACCCTCAGAAAATCCCCTCTGTCCCTTTAAAATTGAGATTTTAATTTTTTATTTTTTTTATTTTTTTTACTTATTCATTTTTTTTTAATCTGCACAATCTTTAATTTCCAAGTCGTTTTGTTATGTCTTCTTCTGTAAAGCTAATTATCGATACAGAATATTAAAGGCTTTCCCGATAAGGTCGCACTCAATTTTCAAACAAATCGTGGTTTTTTTTTCATATACCTAATTCTTGTCCATACTGATCCTTGTGTGAAATAACTAAACCTCATCGAAGTCCTTCATATAAAAAAAACAAACTTTGTTATAAAACTTACAAATCCGGATTGCTGTTTATAAGGTCAAGTACTCCGATCCATCTCTAACTCTGGAATTACGCTTTTAATTAAGTGACTCTCTTGAGTGTTCCTAGATGATTTTTTTAATATCAGCCTCACAAAAAAATAATATTTTTAAAAATCTCCGATCAGCCCTTTAATCAAATTATGTCATTTGATGAAGTGTTGGCCTTTGATGAAGATCCTGCTAGACCCTGCTAGGATCGAACGAAGATGAAGATCCTGCTAGGGATCGACACGTCAGGCCCACACTCTAGTAATACATTTACCTACAGACAAATGCTAGTTTTTGTGGAGAAGCCGTTGGTAACAGCATTTACTTCTTTTTGGTTTATCAATGTTATAGAAATCCTAAACCTATAGAGTCTAAAAATCTAATAATCTGCTCTCGCCGCGCCGAGATATTTTGCGGGCAGGTGAGTGAATGGGGCCGTCGGTTGTGAATACACAGCTTTTAAAAACGATGTACGTACTGAAAATGGATATATATATATCAATATCTTCACGTAAGTCCATCTCTGTCCCTTTGTTTGAAACCTGAATAGGCAGAACCAGTCGACCGAATAATTCATTCATGTTGTCAGTCTTTGATCGTGATCGATCGCAACGGCTAGTAGGGGGGCCTACATGCAAGTTTTGAACAATGACAACGACGGCATCAAGGTTTCCCGCAGGATTCATAGTGCAAACCCGGATTCACTCTCCACTCGCTCATATTTTGCGAGAGTTTCAACTATATCCTATCGCATCGTTGTCTCTCACTTTTAATCTCTATACATACCAGGGTTAAGGAAACTTCGCTACGACAGCGGTAGGGCTTGCATACTTTGTAAATAATTGTATGTCTCTTCCAATCACTGGTTGCTCTCTTCCCCCAGTCTCCCATTGCATTTCTATACTTTCATTATCAGGGAACATCCCATCCACCGTGATCCCTCATTAAATTATCTCTACTTGGAATTACCGCATTTTAGATTACTATTTATAAATACCAACACAATGTAGTATTAAAAATAGTATCTAAAATCGAAATCTCTGGAGTCGGCCTTTTAGGTTTTAAGCATACCAAAACACCAACAAATTTAGAAAAAAATTCTTTATCCTTGTATCCTCAAAACTCCTCTCTGTCCCTTCGAGATTTTATGGCCTAAGTTGACATTTTATATTAGGTCAAAAAAAAGAAAAATATAAAAAAAATAAAAAAAATAAAAAATTTTTTGCTAAAATTATTATTTTTCTTTTAGAATTATTCTATATAATACAAGTCGTGTTGATCGATCGCACCAACTTCAAAAACATGCATTCATTTACACTTACTATACCTTCCTATCTGAACAAATAGCTTGGCTAAATTAGGCTATAGCTTGTGGTTTAACCATCCCAAACACCATGCAGATTGAATACATTACAAGTTGATTGGTATCCGGTGGTCGAGTTGGGCACACTCTCGGATCGATTTGGTTTTCACTCGAACGTCGAGTTGGTAGTTCAACTCGACGGTTCGATTGCATATAACGGTCCGAGTTGGTTATCGGTCGAGATGGTATGACGGTCGACTTGGTTGTCCTGTCGAGTTTGATGACCGTCGAGTTGGTATCGGTCGAGTTTGCAAGCCGTCGAAGTGACTGACATTCATTGAAAACCAGGTGAATCATATGGTTCCACTTGAATGCTCCTTCTTTATTTTCAACTTGCTTTTGAACTGGAAATATTGAAAGCCGGTGGTACATGCACAAACCTAACTTCTTTACAACATCGTTAGATCATATCGAAAAGCGCGCACACTGCTTAATAATAATTAACCTTAGTTGGGTCACGTGTATAGCGCTAATCCACAAAGCACACCAAGTCGTCCCTGTGCCACTTCTCAAATTACATGTCATTCTCATTTTGCTCTAATATTTCGTAGATATTTTAGTACAATTTGTGTTGCATACATCGAAGTCCATATTAGCAAAAATGTCAGTGGTTTAGTTTTGACACAACGTCTTTAATATCTTGACATTCTCAATATGCACAAGGCACACCACAGTTTCTTCAAAACATTTCCCATCCATGACATCATGCCATATACATTTTTTTTTTCTAGTAATCTGATATTCCCTATTTCTCACTCACTTCACACGAGCTATCGGAACCCTCGGTGTCATCAGGCGCATTGTTCTTCCCTGATTGTACGTGGCACAACCCCGTGCAGTAATTGGTTTGAATAGATCACACTACTAGCATTGTGCATGGTGTGACGTCGTAATTATCACGCTATCACGTCGTGGCTCGCTTGTTGGTGGTTTGAGGATTCTTTAGCGTGTGTGTATCGCAATGGAGCAGCGGTGCCCGGCGGTAAACCAATACTCCTTTATAAATATGTTGAGTGTCCTGTAAAAGTGTGTGCGGTGACATGCGGGGCTTTAGAAGCATGTTCCTTGTGGGGACAAACTTAATCATATCATGCGATAATGATTGACACCAAGGCAAGACAGAAAAGATCTTTTACCTTGCCGACAGTTCAGCGTCTTATAAGGTGCCGACAGTTCACATCACGCTTATAAGGTGCTGACTGTTTTCTAGACCGCTCGCCACCACTCACCCCAATGAAATCAAAAGAGGCTGAATGTGTGTTCCATTATGACGGCATTTATATGTACCCTACCTTTTTGTACTGAGTACCCCCTCGAATTTAAGTAAAATTTTACAACAATTCTCATTAATCTACAACCATTCAAATGTAACAACAAGAGAAACAACCACAAAACCTAATGCAGAACTGCTGATATGTTTTTAGAATGAATAAATTGTAATTTGTCAGAATATTTGACTCGTCTTGGACTGCTTTTGGAAGACCCAACAACCAACGACTACTTCCGCTGCCTCTCGGACAACCGTCACTGGGATGGAATGGTTGTGCTAGCATCGGAAATTTCTAGTGATAACAACTGGTTTGATAGCAAAAAGATTAATGTATTAAAGGATGAGGCACACTCAATTTTCAAAGAATGTTTGTATATAAAATGCTTGTTCATATACTACTCACTGTGTTTACTAACTAAGCTAAACTCAAAGTCTTCATAATTCGGAAGTTTGTTACAAAATTCCGAATCCGGATTTTTTTTTTAATTTTTTACCTTTTATTCAATACTGTTATACTGTGCTAAATGTTTACTGCATGAAAACAACAATCTGATTCATCTCTACTTTGAATTAAAAGCATTTTAGGTAAATAATCCTTAGTTCTAGATAACTATTCTTAATACACACAAAAAAAAAAAAGTTATTTCAAATCCTCTAGCAGCCCTTTACTCTGGTATAATTTAATATGCCCACCAGTTAATCGATAAGTCGCAGAAAGCGTATTTAATTGTGCTTATTAGCCTTTTGTTAAATCATAGTGTACAAAGCGAATTAACAAATCATCTGTCTGCAATCTCTTGATGTTTCACAATGAGATATTCAACTTTGGCGCAATATGGCTCACACTGTCAAAAACCAAAATTTGGTTGGACTGAAAACCATTCCTAAAATAATCTACAATCACAGTTTGGCTGTATCCAGTTTTAAAATAAAACTATAAAAGAAATATTTTTGTAGTTAACTATATTACTTTTTAGGCCTAATTGCAAAATAGGCAGTGGCCAAGGGCTGGTGTACTTGGGGTGTACTACCATGGAGGTAATAATAAAATGAAGACAGTTGCCAGAAATCCTAGTCGATATAGGACTGTCTACGCTGACAAAGGTGGCCATTTTGAGGTGATGGTTGCCAAACATATAATGATAGAATGATAAATAGAAGGCTAGAGCACCAATAGCCATTTCGTTTCGATGAGCTCGTTGGCGGACAAAGTCCATTACTACGTAAACCTTACAGCATGGACAAATGCACTTGATTTTGCAAAGGCATTCTCAAATATAAAATAATTTTTGGCCATTTATGAGCATCGTCAGGCTTGCAATTTGTTCAGAAAGTTTACCGTCACAAAGATCAGCCTATATATAATGTTTTTTTTTCACTTTTTTCAATATGTCATCCAATAGGGTGCATCCGGGTATGTGCATATTGGCAATGACAAATGTATCCTTTAACACAGTAGTAATGCACAAAACTTCCTAAGTTCTTACATTTTTGTTTGACTTTGACCTTGGTGGGTCGTGAAACACAGGTCCGCCATCTTGTTTTTTTATTATTGGCAACCAGTCAAAACAAGTGCTTTCACGATGACTCTAAATAAATTACCAAGAACAGCCTGGAGGCCTTATTCCCAACAGACTGCTATGTTTTCACCAGTTCTGAAAATCATGTTCGAAATATACTTTTCTGTCTCCAAATATAATCCTCAGAAATTGATTCTGTGGAATTGTAAGAAATATAACGTGCATATAGTTTTGCAATGACTTACCTGCATTTGTGCATCTCCACTCAGCAAAAAAGATCCGACACACAAACAGATGTCGATCTTCAATAACTGCTGCCTGATCATCTTCTGTGATGACATATCTTGCTTGTCACCACTGATGCTGCCAAAAAAAAATCCATCCCATAATAAATCAATTAATTGGTCAATTAATTGATAATCAATTAAATGATCGATCACTCAATCTAGATAAAAATGAATGAAAAATAAATAGAATCTGAAGGCTAGGCAGTGGAGGAATAACTACTATGTGTAAGATGATCTTGGGTTTAATAATGTATTGTTTAAGGCATAATAAGCATTAGGTATATATGCAAAAAAAACATGATTTGTTCGAAAATTCAGGGTAGCATTCTCGGGATATCTCCGAGACAGCCTTTAAAATTAATACATTGTAACAGTTTGCATTTCACAGTCAAAAGCTTTTAGATTGTTTTTATATCAAGAACCAGTACCTAAAGCTTGACATAAATTTCATTACCAAAATGTGACATTAATTTGAAAGCAGACATTTCAAAGCTTGAAGAGACATATTCAAATAGTACATTTGTCAAAATATGGGGGCATGAAATGATCTTAAGTTCAAGTACCAAAATGCTATATTTCAAATGAATACATTACATGAAGTACATGGATGCAGATAATTCATTCAGTACATATTCATTAGACCAGTGGAGGTTATTATCCTGGACAAGGAAGCTTATAGGTGGTTTAAGAGAGGCAGAGAAATCACTTGAGAGCGAGAGAGTGGAACACCCAGCCAACAAGAAAGGTGGGGGGGGGCTATGTTTTCAGTTGTTGCATTCATGGCCTGGGACAAGGCAATCAGGTGTCTTCCCTTCCGATTATGACATGATCAATCAGAAGCCTGATGAAGTCTGGTGGTTTCAGATGTAGCGTAGCCTGTGAATGCTCATCTTTCTTTCCAGTATTTGACTCAATGTTTTTCCCTTTTCATCACAAGAAATATTCACAGTATGCCCATAACATTAGAGGCCATATAAATAATAGTATCAATCCAATATGTAACAAATTTACACTGTTTATCATTTTACCGACTCACCCTGTACTAAATCCAAGCTGTTGACAATCATCCTCCTTCCATGACAAAGTCTTCCATCTAGTCGACATATGACTTCCACCAACTCTTCCATTCTTCTTAGAACTACATTTCTCCTGTGTATGCCCATGTTCACTGTCACTCAAGCAACTGTCCTGATCCCCCACTTTCCTGACTTCATCTTAGCCTTATTAACATACTTGCATGAAATGCTTGATCTATGGTTTCAACATACTGATATGGAGAAGAACCATTACTAGAATCTCCTGCCCCTTCCCAAGCTTGATACCTTTTTATATCCTATCCTCTTGAATCTCATCTTCAATCCCTTGGTTCCAGATTTCAGCACACAACGATTTTGCAATGACCTCAACTGCTTTCAGAACCTGCCGCAGAACTCTCGACTCTCCCTCCCGCCATTGTTCCACATTCTTCTGTGGGGTCTAGATTTCAGACTGTTGTTTGCACAGTTCATTGTAAGCCTTGAGGTATAGAGGCATCAGGTTTCTATTTGTGGGATAATTCTGAGATTGGCTAAGACTTGGCAGGCACCTTGCGATGTTGATAGATGGGATTATACTTAGACAGAATTCCACAAGACCAAAGCACCACTCTCAATCATATATCTGTAACGGTGATGATATTTGGTAACGTTTTTTGTACCGGGTACAGGAAATGTGTAAAGATTTAATATTCATTGGGCTACAACACTGAAGAAATGCTCTTTAGCTTACCTGCACATAAACTTATGTCTAAACCTCTGTACACGTAAGAAATGCCAAAGCTGTTGAAGTCCTTTTATTTAAAACAAAACCATAATAAAACAATATCAATTGACCACAATTTTGACCCATCTTTTTCTTTCTTCCACTACTACCATACATCATGTGTGAATTTTCCCAAATTCCAGTGTGGGCAAATGGTATTTCTTCTCACAATTTTGGTTTTTACACAGATCCCAATGAGAATTGGTCAATAGAGGGTGCTATAACATGCAAGCTAATGACCTTTGTAGGCCTTTTTGTCATAATTCTTGTGGTTCGGCTTTGATTTTTTCCAAAAAAAAAAAAAATAAGAGAAACCATTTGCATAGGGTCAACAGTTATGTAATATGTCCCTGTCAACATTTTGCAAACAGAAAAGTTGTACATAAATTGATGTTTTCTATTGGGTAATGGTTGCACTTGCAACCAAATATACTTGCAACCAAATATAAGTACTGTTAGCATGTAGTTAACCCCTGGGCACTATATGAAACAATCTGTCTGATTGGCTCATTACATGACACAAAAAGAGATAGCCCTCTGAGTAACCAATCAAAATAGTGCTTCTATATCTCTGTGTAAACCATACCACAATTCTACAATTCTCTGATTTGCCCATTACATGATATTACCTGCCAAGCAACCAATCAAAATAGTGCTTATATGCCGATAGGAGTTACAATGAATTACTAATACATGGAACAAATTATATAATTAATTCATTATAAGTTGTAGGTCTCTAGCAATCTGTGACATGGAGTCAGCAGAGAACCATGTGGTTCCAGAGGGTGTTTTGAATCAATCCCATAATGCATTGCAATGTGCCTATACTGTACTGTACTTAAACACATGTCAGTACTTAGGGATAAAAAATGTTCCAAAAGTTCAAGAACCAAAAGGCATTTCATGATCATGCAAAACATTCCCTAAGTACCAATGCTTTGTGGGCTAAAATGGGCCTAGAAGTCAGGGTTTTTATGTGTTACGAATAGTATTTTTGTGGGATCACATGACCCTATTGAGGTGAAATTTCCCAAAACTGGTGCATTGTGGGATTGAATCAATACACCCTCTGATGTGGTTCTAACAACATGAATAGATAAAACATGTTTTCATGATGCAAGGAACAATTTCAACAACTCCCCCATTCCTAAATGTCTTTATGCTTTATATTTTTGTGTCTTTTTTTTGTTGTACCTTGTCGATCACGTCATTTTTTAAAGGGATTAAACCATATTACATAGAGATTAATCAGAAATTAACAACTCGGCATTCAACACGTTTGGTATTTTTAGCACGCTTGGGTGGCTAAACTTACCCTTGTGAACACAGCTGTTTGAAAGGGTCATTTATTATGACAAAACCAGAATAAAACAAAAAATATCACTGGCGACACACTTTTGACAACTAATTTGAATTACTTACTCCACTAACTTCCTCCTGTGTAAATTTCACAAAATTTAATTGCGGGCAAATTGGATTTTTCTTAAAAATCTAGTTTAACACGTCTCTCTATGGAGAATGGTCATATAGAGGGCGCTATAACATACAAATCATGATCTTTGTAGGCCTATATGGTAAGATTCCCGCAATGGATTTTCCTGATTTTTGCAGAGGTTATATAGGGGTTGATTTGAATGCCGATCGATTATAAGGGTCAAAAAAAAAAAAAAAAAAAAGAACTGAGACACAAAAAAGAGCAAAGGATCATGGATGCCAGTGGCGATAGTGATGGGCATACCGATGCTAGCGTGGGACCGCTACTAGGCATGGGCGCACCAAAATTTTTAATGTGGCATAAGGGGGTCTGATGGCTTTTTTGAGCACAAAAAATGCACTAGTTGGATCATTTCGTAATGTATAAAATGGATAAAATAGAATAACACGTCTCTCTATGGAGAATGGTCATATAGATGGCGCTATATAACATACAAATCATGATCTTTGTAGGCCTATATGGTAAGATTCCCGCAATGGATTTTCCTGATTTTTGCAGAGGTTATATAGGGGTTGATTTGAATGCCGATCGATTATAAGGGTCACGCTTGAGTGGACTAAGGATATCCGTTGGTAAAACCCGCATATTATATGAGGCCGGTAAAGTGCAGATCCGTTGGAACCACTGACCTCTACACATGGATAGCGGGCTGCAGCAGAGTTGAATGGTCGCCGAATGAAACAACAGGAAGATGCTTTTCGCCTTGGCAATATGGCGGGAAACAATGCATATGCCTGCTGGTGCACATTATTCCACACAGATGTTCTATTGTTATACAAAATTCCTTTAACTTTGACAAGGTGTATGCATTGTTTCCCGCCATATTGCCAAGGCGAAAAGGTAATAATAGACTGGAACGCTCTACCTGAGAACATAACTCACATCGTCAAACCAGAAGCCTTCAAAACAGCAATTCAACAACATTTTGTTTGTTTGTTTTATTTCTTCTTTAGCCTGGGTTACACATTCAGTGGATAATACAAATAATCCTCTGTTCTTCCATGTGGCCCATGTGTCAACAAGACACTAAGCAAGCAAGATTAAAACTACATAGCGCAGACCCCTAACCTGACCGTTTGACTCCCTTGTTGGAGTGTTGGCCAGTATCTAACTCAAGACTCAAGCTCTTGCATATCAGTTGTCAAGCTTGTGTCACCACTGCTTAAAATTGCTCTAAAAATAAAAGAGATGATTTCCAAATAAAAATATGCACCATTGCATTTTGCTAATTTATGATGAATCACTGTGTAACATGACTTAATCCCTTAGGGAGGGGTCATTATTTATGCAGGGGGATGAAAGGTTTGAGGGGATATTTTAAAAAATGTAAGTGAGAGGGGGAACATGAACATTTTCATCAAGGAGAGGGGAACACAAACTTTTAAATAATGGGTTTTTTTTTTTAATATTGGTAATTTTGGGGGAAATGTGAAATTTTTTAGCAGAAGTGAAGAGTGCATGTAGAATTTTTCATGGAAAATTCAACTTCTACCACCCCCAACATAAATATGGACCCTCCCTAAAAGTTCAATTGGGTGCTGATACATACTCAGAGCTTGTGCCTTTATTGCTAGATTGTCCTTGTCCGGGGCCATGCACAGGCGAGGCGCGATGTAGATAGAAGGCACAATTTGCAGCATACGATAAGCACACGTATTGGTCGACGTTAGGCTTAAAGCCAACAGATAGCAGAGATCCATGTGAATCTGCATTCATTTTTCCTGTAGGTGTATCACATGCAGTGTAGAAGTGAAAAATATTAGTGCTAATTAAAAAATTTGCTTTTTTTGGTGATAGCTTAAAAAGGTCGGTAAACAAGATGGCCACAAAAACCAGCATGTTTATTCTCAGTGGGTGGTAATAAAATTACAAGTGGAAACAAATTGTTCCTGAGGCCACTTTTAAATGAGTCAGTAAAAGGTATGACTTGAGAAACAATAAGTGGCATAATCAACCCCGCTCAAAACCCTTTCCCTCCCCCGCTCAAAACCCTTTCCCCCCGCCAGCCCCCCAAATGAACTGACCGTTTGTACAGTGTCTATGGAGAAGGACCCAAATTTGCCCCCTCAGAAAATGACTCAGCACCCCTTCCCCCGCCACCCCATTTGCAAGGTCTGGTTATGCCACTGGAAACAATCATGTTTATTATGTGTGGGTATATCAATAAATTATAAGTGGGAAGTGAACACATTGCTCCTTAGCACAGCTTCTAATTAAAGCGGCAGTGGCACATTTTAAGAAAATATGAAATTTCTTCAATTTACTCACAAATGATAGTCTAGGCCATTGGAAGAATACAGACATATTTTACACATAAAAATAACATACCCCAAAACAGATAGGGATGTTAATAAGAGGTTAAAGACATCCAGGTAATTTGTAGGCTAACTTTTAAGTTTGCTGCAACTTTAATAAACAAATGTGTCTAGTACATTGATATTAAAGTGACAGGAGGAGATTTTTTTAGGATACGAATTTCTCTCAAATTGCACAGGATCGATTGTAGACCACCTACCAAGAACGTTCCGAAGGTTTATTGGACAAACAAGCACAAAAGAAACAGCAAACCTTGTTTTTAAAATTCCTGAACTATCTTAATTGTCCCCATAGAACACCGCGTGCTTTGACTTTCTGTCGTGCACGACAGAAAGTACTAAATCATCATATTATTACATAAAGACGGCGTATTCGGCTTATTCACTTCAGGTGTAATCTAATACATTGGAAAGCATTCCAAATATGCCAAAAACCCGGGTTCGAAAAAAATTGGGGGCGCTTCTTTCAGGAAATCTCCTCATGTCTCTTTAAAAACATAAAGGTCACAGACTGGTCAAACAAAGGTGCATGCCGTGGGAATCATCTCCGGCGTGTGTTTTCTTGTGTTAAACACCATTTCCGCGTCATCTGCTGAATCAGTGTCGCTGGAGTCATTAATTATAAAATCGTTCGGTTTACCCATAAGGACGCTGATTTGGGCTTAATAATTTCAGGTGAGGACTAATGTACATGCTTTACAACCATGCAAAAATATCAATTTTGAAAAATCTAGAGGGTGCACTATTTTGATAAATGTGCCAGTGCTCACCTTAAATAGGCCAATTAACAAGAAGCCAAAATGAGTCATTCTACAGACCTATTTGAGAGTAGGCCATGAATAATGTAGACTCTGTTGAAGTCTAAAATTACAATCACAAAGAGAGTCTACAATTTATTTGATTTAACTTGATTTTGATACAATCAAGATTGAACTTTAAAAATGTAAATTATTTATGTATATTTATTGTGCAGCATTTTTTTTTTATTAGTGAAACTGTCTATTTCAAAGCCATGCATTTTGGACCTTTTCTCAAAAAAGATTAAATTCCTTGAAAATTTTATATGCCTACTAAGCAATCTAAGATAGGTCTTAATAAAGGATTATGATTACAATCACAAGACTTCTATTTATAACCCAGACCGGTGGCTTCCCCCGAAATGGCATAACCAAAATTGAGGTACCCAATTATAAGGAGCATACACACTTCATTATTGGGCACCACCCAAATGGGCAACCCTTATGCATATTTATGAGACATGCAAGTATTTTGTATTCATGTCATTTAACAAGTGAAAACAACAAAAGCAATTGATGCCACATGCTATCACCGTGACTAAAATATCTCTTTTCATACACGAAATTAACAGGGGTCATCGGGAGACTCTTTGTGCATTAGGAATGCAGGAATCTTTTTAGAGGTATATGTTTTCTTCCATCGATTGGTTTTTGCATAATTTTGCAGAAAAAATTGGCTGGTCAGACAATGGAACATTGGGGAAATGCAACACTGACAACATAACGTGTGACGCACAGATATTTTTGCGCATGTGCTTGCACAGCAACAGCGATGACACACAGCTGCTTGCGCAACAAACACGCTCTTAGGCAATTCAATAATACATGCGATTTGATTCCTTTTAATTCTATGGATTGCAGTATCATTTCAAAATTCTTTCACCCTCATTGAGAAAATTATTAAACTAAAATACATCATACCCCGGAATGCTTGTATCGCCTGCCATCACGGTTTGCCAACAGGAATCGTAGTTTGGTTAAATGAGAGTTCACATAGGAGTCATCAGAAGTCAACCTGTTGACACCTCATATGAGCCTTGGGCCAGTGGTTCTTCTGACCAATTATGAAATTAATTAGTGAACATGTGGGAAATGTTGTGTTATAAATTTCAACAAATTGAGGTTAAAGTTCACACAGGGGTCATCATAGTTCAACCTCTTTACACCACATATGAACATTGGGCCAGTGGCTCCTCTATACATATGTGAGAAATGGTCAGCTGCTAACCTTTGATTTTAAATTGAGTCAAGGATTAAGTCTTGGCCAGTGGTTCTTTTTGAGTAACTTAGGTGGCTGCAGCATCTTATGTGCTAAGAAATGCAATTTTATAGATTTTCACAAAATAGGATCAAAGTTCACATAGGGGTCATCAAAGGTCACTTTGTTTACACACATATGAGCCTTGGACCAATTCTTCTGACCAAGTATGAAGTTAATCAGTCAATGCGTATGTGAGAAATGAGCAATTGTTAAGCTTTGTTTATGGCCACAGTGGAAAAAGCTATCGCTATGTGTCTTCCTGCTAAAGCAGGCACCACAAAAATAGTTCCAGGAGTACTGTAAAAGTGGAAATTTTTGCGCTACATTAATTTTCGCGCTTTTCGCGCGCTTCTGAGCTAGCGTGAAATTAAAAACCTGCGAAAATGTTTATTTTGTGTGTAGGTCTATGTAGGATAGCTGAAAAGAGCGAATTTAAAAACAAGCAAAAATGTTAAAATCGCTGAAATGCGAAAAATTACACACGCGAAGATTGTCACTTTTACAGTAATCTTACCTTCTTTGTGGATACAGTGCACCAATAGCTTGCTGATGTACCTCACCGCCTTCTCTATTCTGTCCTGTGCCTGCTTCTGTTTACTGCCAAGTAGTTTTTCCTTGTCACTGCCCAATGGTTTCTCATTTTGCTGAACACTATTAGTACATACACCGGATTTGTCTGAAGAAGATTCTTGATCTAAATACTCGGCAAGTTGCAGTAAAAGTGCTTTGACCTGACTGGGAGTACCAAGATGAAGGGTCTTTTCTAGTGTTAACAAACCAAGTTTTCTAACTTCCCTAAAAAAGAAATGAAACCATTATTTTTTTTATAAGATCTTCATTTTAATAAAAATTTTAACAATGTAACTTTTATGATATTGGCATGCATGTGTTGACTTATACAGGCACCAATGGTTTCTTTGGATCCACCTACCCACTTCACCTTTATGCACCGCACCCTTCAACAATTTTTGTTTTGGTCAAGATTCTTGATCTAAATACTCGGCAAGTTGCAGCAAAAGTGCTTTGACCTGACTGGGAGTACCACGATGAAGGGTCTTTTCTAGTGTTAACAAACCAAGTTTTCTAACTTCCCTAGAAAGGAAATGAAACCATTGTTTTTTTATTAGATCTTCATTTTAATTAAAAATTTTAACAATGTAACTTTTAAGATATTGGCATGCATATGTTGACTTATAAAGGCATCAATGGTATCTTTGCATCCATCCACCCTCTTCACCTTTATGGACCCTTCAACAAATTTTCTTTGGTCAAGATTCACCCATTGCCATGAAAATTTAGTTCACGATTCACCACCTGAGTCAAATTTGTCAGGTCAAGATTATGTCACACTGTTGATTCCATGATGGTATCTATATTACTAAAAAAACAAGAGTTGTTTATCTGTCTGTCTGTCCTGCTATGCATTTTATTGTGCTACAACATATGGAGATGATATTTGGCATGTGGGTGTCGAACAACAGTCTGAGGGTAGTTATCAGGTTTTCTAAGTGACCCTGCAGGTCCAAGGTCATCTAGAGGTCAATTCCTAAAAACAATTTGGCCAAAAGGACTGTTGACCCAAGCACAGAACAATACTGAGGTCAAAGGTCACACATGGGTGCACTGCAGTAAACTGTTGGGCAAAGGCCAGAGTTACCAAGTGTAAAATAATTACATTTGTCAACCTTCTCATTCTAAAAAATAACTGCATTTCTAAAAAAAAAAAGACTTTTTTTTTAAAAGCTTTAAAAATTAATGTTCTCATGACAGGATCCACACAAAAAACATTTGATTTGGATAATTGAAGTACTGCATATGTACACGAGCAATTTCTCCATGAGAGTTACCACGCAGCTACCACTGAGTAGACATGGATTACGTACCCACTAGACATACACTTGCCGGCCAGGATTCCGTGTATTTTTGCTGTATAGATGGATAGTGTACACACAGCGGCTGTTTGCACTGTCCCAGAGTAGCTATGTGGTTACACCGGCTCTCAGCACGCACAGTATTTAAACTCTCATGGTCAATTTTGTTTTTTAGATATTTTTAGCATATATTTGCATTTTTTTTATTAGATGGGCAGAAATATGGGGGTTTTTTGATGCCTGATTCAAATTTCGTAATGATTTTCCAACAAATTATCAAAAAAATGCTAAACAGCCCAAGTGTATAGTGCCCTTATTTTGTTCACTATCAAAATGGCATTGTGGTAACTGTGGAGTAGCTATGTGGTAGCTACATGTCTACTCCAGTACTGTCTACACCAAATGCACCTTCTCTCCACCTACAGTGGTGAACTACAGGGTAGTAATCGGGGTAGGTACTGTATAGTATAGCTACATCATTGTACCTAATAACTGACGGTGTACTTTGCAAGTCCTGCCTTGCAGCTACTGCATCGCAATTAGCACAGTGTGCAGCTACTGTGCAGTAGCTGGCACGGTAGACACAGTGTAGTTGATGTATAGGCTACCACGGGAGTAAGAAAACGGCCATGTTATCAGTGATCCATCAGGCAACTGCCCAGACTTTGAGCTTCCCAGGCATGTGTGGACAAAGCTGACCTCCAAAAATTGTGCCCGATTTCTATTTTTTTAGAAGTTTCTAACTTGTTATTGCATCAAAAATTGTGACAGATGGTACTTTATAAAGAATTTTTGTACTCATTTTGCGATTTAGTGATGGAAAATGTGGCTTTCTTTATTGAATTTTGCAAACTTTTGGTATGAAAGTAAACTTCCTGTTTAACCGTTTTGCAATATTACTAGTAGTAGCAGTAAAACCAAAGTTTTAAATCCGGTTTTGTCCCCGCTAACGGGGGGTGGCCGGATTCACCTCACATTCACAGCAACATTGCTGTTTGAGGATTTATTGGAGCAAAAAGATAATTGACCGGATGCCCTTCCTGACGTCAATGTGCTGGATGGCCGCCATTAGCTCTCCAGAGCTGACGCTCTTGTAGGCAGATCTTCTTTTTTGTTCTACCACGGTAACCAGCTACCCTCCTCATCGGATTTCATTAGAAACCTGATGGGGGTGACGGTTTAGCCGCCGACAACCCGGCCCTGGGACAGGTAGTACTGGTTACCAGGAAACCAGTAGCAGGCCCTCAAAGGATACCTTCTTCTTCTTAGCGTATCCACAAGTCATTGGTAATGGCTTGTGGTGGTGTCAGGATTTCTTCAACTAGTGTGCTGATCTGGGGCCGCGTGTATCCATGATACGGACGCTCCTAACATGGCCCCCATGGATACCTGACCTGACCTGACTATCCGTTTAAATGGCCGGCTGGCGTTTAAAAGTTTAGAATCGAGAGCCTTAATATAGAAGGTCTAGTTTGATTGGTTATTCAGAGATTATATGCCAATATATGCCAAAAAAAGCTAAAAAATAAAATTGGCCATGAGAAATACTGCGTGCGCTGAGAGCCAGTGTAACCACATACCTATTCTGCGACGGTGCATATAGATGCTGTGTGTACACTATCCATCTATGCGGCCAAAATACATGGAATTTTGGATGGCGAATGTACGTCTAGTGGGTGGGTAATCTGTGTCTACTCAGTGGTAGCTGCGTGGTAGCTACCATGAAGAAATTGGCCGTGCAGAACACATATTGCATAGAATACTTGTTTTATTCCAAATTTAACCACAGACCGTTGTCTGTAGGACTATGCACACCTAGAATTATCATAACATTTATGGTTTTTACCTGCAATGGGTAGCCATGGTTACCCTGAGGGCAAGGGTCAACTTGTTTTCTTCCAGTAAAGCTGACAGACCATATGACGACTGGCTAAGTTGAACGTACAGCTGCATAGCTGATACCTGGCAAGAACTACATATTAAAGAAAGAAAAGAGCATAATGATAAAAGAGTTGCAATGTAAATGTGTCTCATCTTTGAAGATGAAAGGTATGGTGTATATATAAGAGTTGTGTGAGACTAGTGATGCTGTTTGGGAGCGAGACATGGTGTCTGAGCGAAAATGAGATGGGGATTTTGAGGAGGACAGAGAGAGCAATGACGAGAGCGATATGTGGTGTGAAGTTGATGGATAGGATGAAGGACTTGATGCAGATGTTGAGTTTGGAAGAAGTGGTGGACCGGTTGGCGAAGGCGAATAGTGTATGTTGTTATGGGCACGTGCTGAGGAAGGATGACGAGCATGTTTTAAGAAGGGCTTTTGAGTTTGAGGTGGGAGGTTTGAGGAGGGGATGTCCAAAGGAGACTTGGAAGAAGCAAGTGGAGGAGGAGAGTAGGAGGTTGGGTTGAGGATGGAGGATGCATTTAATCGGATGGAGTAAGGGCGGTTGCTTCGAGTGTGAGGTGAATCCGGCCACCCTCGTTCACTGGGACAAATCCGGATTTAAAACTTGGGATTTACTACTTTACTACTCTTTATATATAGTCTAAATGTGTCTCCTTTTTATATGTAGCCTGAATGAATCTGTAATATTATAGCATAATTATGTTGTTAATATTTTTAATAGAGTATATGTTATTGTATATGTTATCTTAGTCATTTTAAAAGTAGCTACATTTGTACAGACATGGTACAATATAGAGGTGGACAACCACCATTGGTGGGTTATGTCTTCCCATTTTTAAAATGATTTCAGAGATGATCCTTAATGTACATGGAAACTATTCACCATTTTTCTTTCACCACCCTACTCTTCGTGAATCCATTCATGCAAATTTCCTCGGCTTTTATAATCGTAAGGGTTCTCATTTGGTTTGTGTAGGGATGTGCCTTCGAGTCTGTGAAAGTAGGACCATACCAAATTTTACCAAAAACAGGAGCCAGAGTTTATACCCGGTATGCAGATTCTGGTCCAAATTCCAAAAACAAATTTTCCATTTTTTGAAAGTTTTCCAACATTTTAGCAAATTAAGGAAATTTTCTCTCCAGATCAAGGAAATTTTTCAAATTTACCAACACACTTCAAAATATTTTCTTTAATAAGTGACCCATCTCTATACCAAAATTGGCATAAGAAGGGGCCTGGGGTCATTCATATAGCAGAAGGCTGAAAATGAGACCAATATTGGCAACATACCCTAGTATGGTCATTTGTGTTGAGAACCACATGGCTATAATACACTTAAAAACTTATTAGAACAGATTGGTTCTATATATGACATACTTCAGCCAAAGGTCATCCTCTTCACATTAAATTTTCATCCTAATTCTAGAGTCTTACCAATCACTGTCTTTGAGAATGATGCTAGCATATTGCAGAAGTCCTTGATCCAAAGCAGCTGATGTTGTGTGCTCATTGTGTGCCACTAGATGCTCAAACACGCTAAGCATGGGGGCCTAGGGAAAATAATATTGCTCAATGATTAAAATGATTCGTATGTTTATTATCATCTTTTTTGCGGCCGAATTTTAAAAAACTAGAATTTCGTGGTTCTCGGCTTTCGCGCTCGCTATATTCAAAGAATAAAAGCTGTGGGCCGCCCCATGACCTTTGACCCTGGCATGTGACCTTTGATCTCATCAACATATGAGAGATCGCATGGTGCACCTATGACAAAAGTTTGGTTCCATTGAACTTCAAGTTTTTTTTTAAGATTTTTTAGTTTTTGATTTTTGTTATTTTAGCCTATTTTTGACCTCACATGACCCTTTGACCTTTGAACCTTTCAACATGACCTGTGACCTCATCAACATATGATGGATTCCATTTGTGCACCTAGGACAGAAGTTTGGTTCCAATTGAATTAAACTTTTCAAGTGGATGTCAATTTAAAAAAAACTTAACAGTTTGTGACAGCACACACACACCCCACCCGCACAACACCCACACACACTCATACCTTACACACGCACCACGGATTGCTAAGTGGGGTCCTGCCCACTATAGCTGGCGGCCCACAAAAATTACACATCACAAAGTATAATACCTCAACAAGACAACCACAATTCTTCACAACGTTCCAATATCACTGGGATCCATAAGGTAAAATCAACCTTTGGAATCATGCCATGCATAGTCATGATGCAAATCACAACATGACTACAATTGCCACCAGGCAATGCATTTATTGTTTGATCACGCAAAACAGTTCAGTTCATATTGTAGGGTATCACACAGTATGTGATCACACGTGGTGACTGTACCCGTCCAGAATACACTACTTCACAGGGGTGGATGGGGGGGGGCACAACCCCCTAATTGGTCCCGGTTATGTGTGACTAATATACAAAGAAGGATATGAAACCGCCTATTCATTCTTTGTTAAATATTAACGATCCTTGTGTGCCGTCGGCTAGTGTAATCAAACCTGTGCTTCAATTTTTACAATGCCTGTTAGATTTCAGACCTTGGTGCTCACTATATATTCCGCATCTGTTTTATTTAAATTAACTATTATTAACCCATTTAATTCTGTATGTAACACAGGAATTTCTATAACTAAGCTATAAATTATCAAGAGCGCGATTCACCATAAGTAAAAATTTGTTAATGTTGCTTAATTAATTTCGGAACCTGTATGCCCTACCTTTGGTCCTCAACCGAGTCACAAAATTGGATAGAATTCCCGAATTGTTTGATGATTTTCTTTAGTGTTTTCCTTGCAGTTTTTGGGCAGTTAATTTTGGAGAAATTAAATGTGGTTTTCCTGAAAGTGGGGGGTTTTTAATTTTTTACAAGCCCCTGCAACATGTGTTTCCTATCCCTATAGGTATATTTCACCCCAGCGCGTTAGGGGTCCACTTTCAGAAACCCCTGGAGGAAACGAGCACGGGTCACGCAACAACCCCCCTTCCCTCCCGTAACCCGCCGCTAAATTTTGGCAGAGCACAGGGCACTGGGCGTGAACTTTTTTGACGTCACCAACACAAGCCATCATGGTGTTGGCTTTTCTTTAATAATTATAAACAACTTGAGTTGTATCCCTTATCCCGATTTTAATTAAATGATTTTCCACATTTTTTATTTCTCGCGTGATCCACTGCTTATCACTTTAATATACACAAAAATAATATAAAATATTGTGCATTACCTTCAAGAGACCGAGTATGATTTCCATGCCATCCATTATAGATACATACCATCTCTATAGCAGCACAGCTACTACCCTCAAAATACTGGGCTAACTGAGCCAATATATCACCCATGGCAACCAATGTGTGCTCATCATTAAGGTTTGACCCTGCAACGTCCCAGATGATTGCCAGTCCATCGTTGATCATCAGCTCAAGCTCAGGCATCTTTCAGTTTTTTGGTGAAATGTTAACTTTTGGAAAGAAATTTGAAACAAAGCAGTAATTGGTTTGAGCCTATGGGTGCGGTTCCAACTATTAGGTTTGTACCGCGAGGCCGTTTTGGTCCCGATCGCTAGCCTCGCGCCAGCGTCCGATTCCCCTTGCCTAGTGGCCCACTAAAAAGTCCTGGTTACAGACTGGATCGGACCTAGATCTGGGATCAGGTCCGAGACCACCCTCATGGCAGGTATGGGTAGTCCGTTACTGGGGAGGACTTTGTTACCAAAAGCACAGTGGGAACGCGTTTGTACAAATTGTAAGTGGCCCGGCTCACATATCCCGGCGGAAACCACTGCCTGGCTGTTGATCCAGGACAAAATTAATTGCAAACAAAATCTGTAGTTTTCTACATTTGAAATTCATGAAGAATATACCCGGAACATCTACAGCACTTTCTTCTTATTAGTTTCTCTAACATGTGAATTTTGGGTATCATATATTGTCATTAGTATAAAACACAATACTTGAGGAGATTTGTTTTAGGATAAGACACGGTTAAACAGCTGACGGACATCCATAACACATAATGAGACTTCCGGGTTTACTATGAATTCATGGGAAAATGGATACGGGGTCAATATCATGCCGATTCCCAAAAATGATCGGAAAAAGTAGGAGTACGATGGTTCTGTTCGATAGTCACGCTGTGTTTTAACAATCAACATTTTCTCAGACGATCCTATTTGTTTCCATTCAAGTAACACAGAGGAATCATGCAGACCACTTTTTGTAAATAAACTATTCCCACGGAAGGTAAGGAACAACATCCGGTAAGTGGGCCCGATACAATATCGTCGGTTGTCGCACGGATGGGAGTACTTTATCGCGACAGTGAGAACGCGAAATCAATGTGGACCAAGCCCACTTCTAAGTGGACTCCGACATAGTCCGAGCCCACATGTTTTATAGTGGGAACACAACCTTAAGGTCTTAAGAAGGTCTTAAGAAGTGCAAACAGCTGCATGTGATCATCTTGTGGTGCTGCCATGTATAGAAGGCCTCGTCTCTGGAACTTATCTTTCCGTGAGCAGGGGGCTCTTGAATGGTTCTCAGGTTCACCTGTGTTGCCTGAAGAACCATTTCAAGAGCCACTGACAAACGACTTGGCATAATAAATGATAGGATTTTTTTACAAATGGCAGCATTTGCACTTACGACCTTGCTTGGCATTCATGTGATGATATCATGATATTGCTAAAAATCAGAAAATAAATAAAACAGTTTGCAACAAGTAAGGTCATCTATCCTACATAACCCTAAATTTGCAAGACCAAATGCGAAGACCTAATAGGCAAAATCTGACATTTTAGTCATTAACTGGTCCGTACGGACACTACTACCATATTGAATGGAACTCAATACATTTGCACCAACTGCTGTTCTTCTCGTCTTCTTCTTCTTTCTCCTTTTTCTGTCAATTTTTTCAGATGTAAGAAAAATACCTTATGAGAATTCTACAAAGACTTATTCCTTCACTTTGAAGCTATTCAGTTCTTCAAAATTTCATATATTTTTGCTCTTTTTGGTAGATCGTAGATAGTGTCTGTTGTTTAAATATATATCATAAGGCAAGCTTAGTTGCCAGAGTAGGTGTCACGTTGTTTGGAGTTGCCAATTGACTCAACCCTTACCGTTGAAAGCTTTTGCCACACAAGGGCAGCTAATATGCCGGTTTGTTGTTGCTCTCATCTAAAATTATGAGTAGGTTCATTTCACAGTCTTCCATTGAATCACTTTTTCTGCAGTAACTTGCTTTCCAACAGACTTGGCTAAGTTTAGCAAGCTGCCTCTTGCTGCAAACTACATTGCTGTCGTCAATGCAGCAACTGGAATTGGGGTGAGAAATACACAACCATTGAAATGTCAAAGCTACGTAAAATTGGAAAGAAGTTTCGCGCAACAATTAATTTTGTTGCGCTTTTTTCCTTTTTTCGCGGCACTTCTTGGGGTGATCTAGCGCAAAATAAAAACGCGCTAAAATGTTTATTTTGTTTTGAGTTCTAAGTAGGGTACTGAAAAGAGCGAATTTAAAAACACAAGCAAAAATGTTAAAATTACAGAACGCGAAAATTACACACGGAAAATTATCATTTTACAGTAACTCTGCTTCTGGGCATTCCAAATAATGAGCCCTTAGAATTTCGTTTAGCAAGGTGCCCGATGCTATGACTATGAGACCATGCCGAAACTTTCCACACAAGCACGCACACTATGAAATATACCCTGACAATCCACTGAAAATCACAGAGTAACTCTGAAAACTTCTGGGAAATCACTGAAAATAAATTGTCTGGACAAAAGGAAAGATAACACTTAAAATATTTTTTTCCACAGCCAGGTTCAGATGTGGTTCATTGATTTCGTGGTAATTTTCAGTGTTGTATTGTTCTCTATAATGAGCAGCGGAAGGAGGGGGGAGAGGACCTTGGGTACTGAATCCCCAGAAGCAATTTAGCCAGTCAACTATTGGTTTTTTTTTTCAGTTTGATTATGTTTCTTCAAAGGGATTAACAACATTTTCATGTGATTATGAACAGCGCTCATTTTTTTCATCGATGTTTCAATACTTTTGAACAGTGTATATAATAAAATTTTCAAAAAACAAATATTATTAATTTGCAAATTGTATATGAGTAGGCATTTGCATATGATAACAAAAAGGAGCATTTCAGAGGCGTGTTTCCGTGTTTGAATTTCTTTTGTATTTGGTTTCATTGTACTTTGTCATAGTTTTCAGAGATTTTCAAGAGTTTTTCAGAGGTTGCGAGAAAATTGTTTTTCGAGAGTGTATGTTTCAGTGTTATATTTTCATAGTGCATCCCGATATCTTCTTGAATGGGGAAAGTTAGGCATTAATGTCTCTTATGCCTGTGTCACCCACATAACCTG
This sequence comes from Ophioderma brevispina, assembly GCA_023653785.1. Classification (NCBI taxonomy): domain Eukaryota; kingdom Metazoa; phylum Echinodermata; class Ophiuroidea; order Amphilepidida; family Ophiodermatidae; genus Ophioderma; species Ophioderma brevispina. The sequence continues at coordinate 59,136 of JAMKCH010053703.1, forward strand.
AAATCTATTACAAGGTTGTTAGTATGTCTTGTGATAATGAATTAAAAAGACTTGACCCTTATGAACTATTGTCCTCTGTTAATGCACACCACAAACAACCTTGGCTAAATCCAAATCAGCAAAAAATACATTTGTTTTGGAGCCCATCTTGAGATCTTAAAAATAACCTTGGTCCCGGACCGCTTGTGTCACCTCGTCGCAGTTTGTGAGTGATAGGCCTCACATGACCTTTGAGCCTTGATAGGCGACCTTTGGACCTCATAACAAATGAGGCTTGTTGTATGTAAACTCCATAAACCAAGTTGGTTCCAATTGAACTCACAACTTTTGCAAATGAGGCCTTGCAATTTTACCTTTCATTTTATCATTTTATTTTTCTGTAATTTCTCCCCAAAAGGTGTTTTTTATTCCCATATACAATGTAGAATCACAAAAACACCAAGGACAGACCAAACAAAACAAAATGTTCTGGCTGGAATGCATGAGGTTAAATTTGTTTCACTATATAATAACTCCGAACAACATGGAATGGAAAGGACATCAGCAAAGAATAAAGGATTCGATCCTCACACCGTTATTTCCATATGCATGCAGTCAAAGGTTCCGATTTCTGGAAATACAAGCTCAGTTTAATTATTCTATGTGTAACAATTGTTTTTTCGAATACACATTGGGGTAACCTTATCATGTTTATAAAACGACCTTAAAGGTTGGTAATACTCTTTTCATACAATCTTGCACAATAGATGCATTGGCGTGCCAATAAGCAAATGAGAACATTTAATCAATACTTACGTGATACTTTTTACCTATGTATCCATAAATTTTTTCCAAACGGTTTAATATTGACAAAAAATTTATTTTATTGACTACTTCCTTCCAGAACCGATTTACAGCCAAACATTCAAATTACAAATGTTCAATAGTCTCTCTTTGATGGCATAAGAAACACGAATCGTCATCTATAATTCCAAGTGTAGACAACCAACTATTGGTAACTAGAATGCCATGAGTGATACGATAGATTGCAACCACCTTAACTTACTATCTAGGGTTACTCGAAAGGGTATCTCAAAAACCTTCTTACATTTATCATCATTTAAATTAAACCCTCTCTTTAATCTGAAACAACTAACTGGCTCAGCATAACTACTTGAGATAAAATGTTGGTAAAAGTCTTGTGATTTCACTTTATCAAGAGATAACAACCATAATTTATTTCAATTATAGGTTGAATCTCATGAAATTCACCTCTAATTTTATCACGCCAGTCTTTTGGTATCGCACATATCACTCCATACCATTTAATAAAAATCGGATTTCTTGAGACCAGATGACTCAAAATTGATAAAATTACCAATATCGTCTAACAGGTCATAAATTAAACCCCGACTCGGCAAAATCTTGATAATAAATAGATTTGTGACCCACTAAAATATACCTATTATTCCATATTCTCTGGTTAACAATTGAATTTATATCATGAGGAATGAACTCACTTACACTCCCCCAGAGAGTCAACATTTCTCTGTAGAAAGGAGATATATCAATTGATACCTTTGAAATATCAAAATTACACTTTAGAAAATCTGTCCCTCCCACTCTAAACTGATAGTGACTTAGGACGTCTTTCCATCCAGCATCTATTGAAGAGGTAAAACGCTTTACCCACATCAACTTCTGAGCCTTAATTCTGGCACTAAGATTAATCATCCTGAGGCCAACATCCTTATAATCTGTATTCACCACCGAGTGTTTAACTTTATCTGGCCCATTCCAAATATAGTGATAAACAATAGAATTAACTTAACTTTTACATTTCAGCCTATTTTACAACTTGACCTCACATGACCTTTGACCTTGGTATGTGATGTTTGACCTCATCAACAAATGAGAGATCCAATGCTGCACCTATGACTCAAGTTTGGTTCCAATTGAATTTCAACTTTTCAATTGAAGTCAATTTTACATTTGCAGCCTATCTTACAACTTGACCTCACACGACTTTGACCTTGGTATGTGACCTTTGACCTCATCAGCAAATGAGGGATCCCATGTTGCATCTATGATTCAAGTTTGGTTTAAATCCATCGAAGTATGCGGATATTAGAGGCAAATGTTAACCCCTTTTTCACAACAACAGACATCAACAACAGACAACAACAGTGGACAAAGTGATCTCTACGTGTCTTCCTGCCTTAAGGCAGGCGACACAAAAACCAGGGTTAAAAAAAAAGTTGGAGGCACTTCTTTCTGGAAATGTCCTCATGTCTCTTTAAAAAAATAACAGTAACCCGTTGCTAATTTCTGAAAAAAAATATGGAAATATGGAGGGCACATGTGGTCCAGTGGATGCAACGACCGACTCATGACCCAAAGGTCCTGGGTTCGAGTCCCGCTGAGGCCAATGTGTTGTGCACTTGGGCAAGGCACTTTACCTCGCTTGCCTCTCTCCACCCAGGTGCAAAATGGGGAGCTGTTAGGAATATTGTCCATTGAGCGCCGCCCAAAGGTATGAGTATGCCTTGGGCATTTGTAAGGCAGCTGACATATTCTAGTGGCAGCGGAATAAATGTAAACACTTTGATACATTGTGAAAGGCGCTATATAAATGTCCACATTTATTTATTATTTATTTTAATGCTGGTTGTGATTTGAAATGATGGAAATTGATTTAAGAACTTGAACCCAATATCAGTGTAATTTGATTGAGGGATGTGAATGCTTGAGAAGTATTGTTTTTGAATAGATGCATCAGCTTATAGACAGTGGCATAACCAGAGGGGGCAGGAGGGCAGCTTTTTTTACATACATAATGCTTGTCCATTCACTAATCACTGTGAGAAACAACTAAGCTCAAATCAAAGTCTTTCATATAGAAAATCACAACTTTAAAATCCTGGAGCCGGAATTTTTGTTATACACGGTATCCTATGGCATGGTTATACTGTGCATAAATGTTTACTGCATCGAAACGAAACATCTGATTCATCTCTAACTTTTGAATTAAAGGTCCATGGACATGCTTTAAACATACTTATAATACCACCAAAAAATGGTTTCATTCATAGTATGTATTGGTATCAATGTAAAATCTGCATGAAGCAGTAATTGAGAAACCGTATATTTCATAAAAATTGGGCATAATATCATGTGTTTTGGACAAGCTTTCAAAGGAAATTCCAAAACGAAAGTGATTATCGCGCTGGCAGCGATGACCCGGAAGTGACGCCCGAGTAACAAATACGCGATACGCGTAACACGTCATGATCGTCATCGTGGAACGGACGTGCGCGTGGCCCAGTTTTCTTGCAAACGTACACAGTTGACTTCTCGCGGTATATGCATCGTACGTGTTGTATCATATGGCATAATTTTTCTCGATTTGGTGCCTTAAAATTACAATAATAATGTGCTGTATTGTCGACGGGTGCACCAGCGGCGACCGTCCGTACCGACAAGGAGAATCAGAACAGAATAGCTTTATTCAAGTTCCCAGACAAAGAAACTGACAAGGAGAGAGTGTGCGGTGCGGTTAGCCCATGTGTGAGCTTTGTTTACAACTTGTTACTCTGACGTCATTAACGGGGTCAAATCCAACTCCAGCATCTTGATACGCATTCGCGAAAACAGGAGAAGGCCCTGTCAGTTAGGGTATATTTATTCTTGAAATTTAACACTTTCCCGATGTTCACTTTTAAAAATCTGTGTTGCGATATGATAAGGATACTGTTGAGGTACAAAAATGTAAAAAATTAAGAAATGTCTACTCAGCCGTGTCCATGGACCTTTAAGCATTTTAGGTGACTATCTTTAGTTCCAGCTGATTATTTTTAATTACTACACACAAAATTATATTTCAAAATCTCTGAGTCAGCCTTTAATGATGCTGGACAGGGGATTGTGTTTTGCAAACATACTAAATCATAAAAGCCAATCCAATAGCAAATAATACCTGTGTAAGTGAAGAGTCAGCCACTACTTCATCAGTGCCACAAGTGTAACTTTTCACCAAATTCCTCAAAGTTGCTCCTGCTTTCTTCCCTTGCACTCCTTTCCCATCCCTATCCCTGGCTCTCGTATCCTCAAATAGAGTCTCCAGTGAGAAGAAAAACTCTCCTCAAATCTGAGTCACATCTGAACGGAGCTGCAATGGATGGTCTTTGCCCACATCATAATTACCATGGTGACTAGTTGCCTGCTTGTTACCACAAGAGGCACCTGACGTTATGGAGGTGGAGATTTGTTGCGACCCACGAAGGACTACTGATTGGCGATGGGGGAATTTGCCCGCATTGTTGAAGCTGGATTGCTTCGGCTGCTGTTTTAACTGGATCCCACTTCGTATTTCTTAGTCTATTAGCAATATCTTGTACCTTGTACACACTGAAAAATGAAAGTAGAATCAGAGGACAATAGAAAATTCACTCCAATCCTAGTTGATAGCATAAGTTGTCAGCATTTTCAATTTTCTTCGGAGGTCAACCGTGACCGGAAACTTATTTGCCTCCCGTGAGAAAACAAATATCTAGCGAAAGTGAAAACAATGTTTGGATTAGATTTGTCCAAAGCGAAATAAAAAATATGTTTCGACTTTCTGAGCTAGATTGGTTGTTTTGTTTTGTCATGGAAGGCGGAAATAAAATAATATATAAAAATGACTTTCGGCAATTGGTGTGACATCCCGAAGAGCATGGCCCTTATACACTGTGTGAAGTGTACTTACCCTAACAAGGCTATGAGACCACAGAAATACCACACAAAATGTAATATTTGTGGTATATGATAGTTACAGAAAGAAAACCTACAATCTTGGGTAGGTTTGTGGTATGTGATTCTTATGCATTGAACAATTAAAGTGTGGTAATTACCCGTACATCCCGCACATGACCGCGGCAGTTAAGCCTTTAACACCAAGGTTCCCCTAGCCTGGCCCGCAATTTATATTGGCAGCTCTGTACACTGTTCCAATTCAGACTGCCACCAGAATCATACATCAATCTGTACATGACCCAAAAAACTGCCAGCACAGGATCCAAAACAGGGTACTCAGATTTTGATCGCTTAGTAACTCACATAATGCAACGCCATCAATGCAAAGCGGGTTTAATCGCCACAAAAACCAATAAAGGTCTTGGCCAAGAGTGGGGCAAAATATGGTGAGGTGTAGATAATGTTGGAGGAATGTGATAATGAGAAGCTGAATATGTCATATCCAGGGCTATGGGAAGAAACTAAAAAACATAACGCGTGAAACCTGCTGAGGACGCCATACACAACGCAAAGGCCTAAATTGAAGACAACAATCCAAGTTTTCCTTTCTGCCCATGTTATCATTTATGAGAGTTCTTCCCGACTATGCCATAAGTAAAGGCCCCCCGACTCAGAGATTTCCGAGGAGGGAGCCCTCAATTTCCAAAAAAAATCGTGTTTTTTGCATTACATAATGCTGTCCATATTAACTAATCAGGTGTGAAATAGCTAAGCTTACATCGAATTCCTTCATATAGAAAATCACAACTTTGTTATAAAATTCCGGATCCTGGAATTTGTTTATACACAGTATCACTATGGGATGTAATACTACACATAATGTTTTCTACTGCATCAAACGAAAAGCCGATCATCTCAAATTTCGGAATGTGCATTTAGGTTACTATCTGTAGTTCTAGTTGACTAAGTTTTTTTCATATTACACAAAAAAAATATATTTCGAAATCTCTGAGTCAGACTTTAAGGCGAGAACTGGGCAAATGAAGTATCTTTAAACGAAATCGTGCCTTTAAGGAACCTCTATGTTAGTCATCGGTGTCTTTGCTACATGCCCAGCGTTTGGTCTCAACAAAAGGTTTGTTTTGTATGTATGTTTGGTAATAAGGAATGATTTGTACTGGGATCATGTACACTAAACAACAAGGGCCTGGGCAGACTAGTTAGTAAGTAATCTAAGGAGAGCCATGATGATTACCTACATGGATGAGGAATCTTCCTGCAAAATAAACTTGAAACCGACTGTATCTTACACTATTTAAATGAGCAAGATGCTACTAATGTAGGTTTAAATTAAATAATACTAGTGTAGATTTAAGTGTAGATTTAAGTTTAACCAATGTTTTTTAAAATACCAATGAAAATCAAAATAGTTTGATTTCATTGACAGATATATTGATGACGATGATGATAGTCCTGGAGATGACAAAATCACTAATACTACTCACTAGTAACAAAATACATTCCATCCATATAGTACAAATTTAACTTATAATAAGACCTATTTTAATTCATTAGGTTTATAATTAGGAGTATTTGTATATTTAGACGGAGACATGAGGAGATTTCAGAAAGAAGAAGCACCCTAAGTTTTTTTGGCGAACCCCGTTTTTTTTTTTACATATTTGGAAATGCTTACCAATGTATTAGACACACCTGAATGTAATAAGACCACCGAATATGCCGTTTTATGTATAAGATATTAGTTAGTTTATTGTCGTGCACGGACAAGCAGAAAGGCAAAGCATGGTTTTCTATGGGGAAACGATTATGATAGCAGGACAAGTTCAAAAAACGGTTTTGCTGTTTTCTTTTGCACTGTTGCCCAATAACATTCGAAACTTCTCGGTAAGTGGTCTACAAAACCGATCCAGTGAAATGGAGAGAAATTAGTTTATCCTAAAAAAATCTCCTCCTGTCACTTAAAGTAATGATTGATATCAATGATAACTGCAAATATTATACACCCAATACATTGAAGCAAAACTTCTGATGAGATGTTGATTTCTAACGGTGATTCCTGTTTAAGGGGTCCAATTGTGTGACATTTGCCAAAAAATTCAAATTCATGTATGATTCTTGATAAATGTGCTTTAATGTTAGAGGAACAACTTATATTTTGGAATCCAAAGGAAGTTTTAGACTTAAATTACCAAAAATTAGTTATATGATGCCACTAAATTACTGAAAATGTCTGCACTTTGTTGGTCATAACTGGGACATGACTTGAACATTAAACACCCCCTAAAGAAGAAATAGAAAATCTTAAAATAATGTGCATATTTGAATGTGATTAGGGACCCTTTATAATACAAAAAGTGAATATCTGGGAAAACAATCTTGATTACTGAAAGAAATGAAATTTAAAAAAATGTCGTACATAACTGGGACACAAAACCTTGTAAAAAAGGCTAAAAGTTCATTTTTACACACATTTATCACTCAAATCCATCTAATCTATACTTGAGAATAATAATTCTATCATTTTTTCAAGAAAAAAAAGCCAGGGAAACCAATTTTTTCATTTGCTTGTTATTTCTCCCATGATTTTCATATGTTTGAGGGATATTTCCTAAAATTTTTGGGTGTCAGACATAACTGGGACATGAAGGTTTTGGTGTCCCGGTTATGTCAGACTTTTCAAGTTCAGAGGTTTTGGATGGTTTGTTTTACCTAGAAATGTACAAACACATTGTAAAACATTATTTGCAGCATTCATTGAATACCTGAAGTTAATGTTTGTAGAAATACACTGAATTTACTCCTCTTTGTGTCGTACATAACTATGGGACATGAAAACAGCTATTTTACAAAAAGAGCGTCCTGTGATTTTGGAAATTATTTCTTAATGTTGTTTTTGTAGTAAAATAGTAATTCACATCTTTATCAACTCTATTGATCATAGTTTTGAACTAATATCCACATATTAGGCAATGTAACACACTCAGAAAAATGAAGCATGGCTGATGTCACAAAACCTGTGATTTTGGACCCCTTAAAACAGGAATTACCCCAATACTTAATTTTAATATTCGTAGTTTGCCAAAAAATTTGATATATTGAAAGATTATCTGAGTCTAATTAATCACACATTTACCATATTGGTATAGAAGAAACTTGGTTTAAAGAAAACACCCCTTTCAACTATTATAACATTGAAGGATATAATTTTGAGTATAGAAATAGAATAGATACATATGCTGGTGGTGTAGGTATTTACATCTCAGACAATATAAAATATACCTTAAGAACTGATTTAACAATTCAAAATGAAATCTGCGAAACATGTTTTATTGAGATAGATCGAGAAAATAATAAAAATATAATTGTTGGCATTATATATAGACACCAGCATACTTCAATAAAAGAATTTAATCATAAATTAGAATTTATTATAAATACATTAATTTTTGAAAACAAAGTAACCTATTTCAATTCATTTAATTCAATTCAATTCATTCAAGTTTATTTCCATCAAAAATACATCAAACAATATTATATATATATAAAATCAGCAAAGCAAAACACGTAAAGGATGGAGGAGATGCAACATAGGCACAAAACCTGAGTAATGTTGCACCACCTTTTCATTAATAAATTACAATTACATAAAGAAACAAGTACAAAGACAAAAAAAAACCACATACATAAATGCCCACACCAAATAAAACATACATACTTACGAATGATCCAACTAGTGCATTTTTTTGTGCTCAAAAAGGCCTTGAGACACCCCTATAATGCCACATTAAAACTTTCGATGCGCCCATGCCTAGCAGCGGTCCCATGCTAGCATCGATACGCCCAACCATGACATCACTGACCTTTGCTCATTTTTGTACCTTCCCCAAGGCTCCACTTGCGGGGAAGGGCCTGGATGAGGGTTACTAGTTGGATCATTCGTAAGTATACATGTATAAAATAGAATAACTTCACAATTTTGGTGAGTATATTCTATTTCATCCATTATATACATTACGAAATGATCCAACTAGTGCATGACTGCCACATTGGTCACTAGGTGGAGGAAGTGGAGCCGGTAGTCTCAGTTGTAGCGGGGTTTCTCGCCATGTGAGGTTTTAATGGAAGCTGAAATAATATTTGCCCCAAAGTACAGCCATATATATATATAACATGATAATATATAACATCAGCACATCTGTCAAAGCACTATGGTTATATAAAAACTGGCATTCCTCACCTTATGAGCATGAATATAAGAATGCATAGCATCGCTCCTCTTACTCTGACTGTTTTGCTGACAGGATGGTTTGGCCACGATTTGGTTGCTTGTGAGGACGTCTTTCATGTACACAGTTTGGAACGTAGTAGG